>VCRD01001433.1:109576-124155 GCA_006783055.1 Trinorchestia longiramus
GAACAGCGAAAGGAACAGCGAAAGGAACAGCGAAAGGAACAGCGAAAGGAACAGCGAAAGGAACAGCGAAAGGAACAGCGCAATGAACAGCGAAATAAGAGTTCCTTGGAGTTCAGTTGTTTACATGGGAGTTCATGAGGAAAAATGTGTTGAACATAAAAATTGAGACTTTTGCAATACATGGCTAGGCGAAGCTAAAGAAGCTCCGTTCATCTCGCCTTCATGCTAATCAAAACAGTATATAAAAACCATGTCGACATTGTTGATAAATACTCTAGAACGCTACATGTGTTTGCTATAAAAATATGTTAATGTAAGTATTGCTTGCAATTGAAAGTGCGCTTGTTTATCTAAACAGCTGAGTTGAATTGGAAAATGATATTAAGTTAGCGTAATAAAGAAATAAATTGATTAACTCTCTTCGCTGATGAATTGAATGCAAGTGATGCTGACATATCATTGGTTTCTTGAATTTGTTCAACTTCATTGCTAAATTGCACAAAAAATTATTATTGTTTGCCGGTGTTTTTTTTACAATTTTATGATTTCTGTTTTTCTTAAATGTTGCTTTATATATTGTGATGTCATCGCCATGGAACTATTTAATTTGAAAATTGTTTATTGGACTTCCAATGAATCACTACTGCCCAACCCCTACATTATAGAAAAAAGACGACTGCAAATGTATGTACTCAGGGTAGAAAATTCATTTTCTATCAAGAAGATGTTTTCAATATTATCTGTATGTGTAATGTTTTATTTAGAAGAATTACAGATGATATCGCTTTCATATTCGTTTCAGCTCAAGATGATTTGAAAGAAAATGATTATCGTTTCACCTGATATGATTCTTTAAAAAAATTGTTGAAAATTTTATATTTAGTATCTGAAAATTTTAACTTCCGTTCTTTTTCTGAAGTAAGTAAATGAACATTCGTAAATTGTTCCGTAGATTATTACGACCTCTCATACGATCCAACTTCATATGTTAGAATCGAGTAACTTAAATATTCAAACCTTTTACCGCAGACTTTTTAAATGTCACAAAAAATGAATTTTTTAAGCAGGTTAGTGAAATATTGTAGCCTTTCACAGTAAAGTTTTATTAAGTGAATAAAAATTGAATACGCCGAGTGAATATTCTTTTTGTATAACTCTCCATGTCTAGATTATCTATATTCTTTTACTTTTGTTTTATAATCAATTTTTCTTGTATAATGTTGAAGTAAGATTTTTGTCAAACTGTAATTAATTCGTCTCACTGAGTTGCTGTTTATTTATCAATTCTGCTTGTTTCTATTATCATATTGGCTGTTTTTTAATAGCTTGTTGCATACATTTTTGCAAATTTTTCATATAATTTTTCATACATTTGTTTGAGTATCAATTGTCAAGTGATTGAGTTTAGTCCACCTCGTAAATAAACTCAGCATGAGATGACATTAACTCTCAATTTCGTTATTGAGAATATTAATTTCCCATTTAATACACCCTACCACAAGTTCATTCACTACCACTATCTCATTACCCTACTATTATTCTAATAAAATTTTTTAATGCGTTACCAATATCCAAGAACTGAAGCTCCGGAAATTTAAATTTTTCCGCAGATGTGGAAGACGTCGGAAGCAAAGCCGAGCTGGAGGCTCTGAGACGGGAATTGACGCAAGCAAGACAGACAATTCGCCTCATGCACGAGCGGGAAAAAGATTACAAGGAAAGGTGAGAATCTCTTATCCAAAACTCATTCGAAGGCGGTTGCTGTTATATGTATGTGCATGACGTTATTATATTTTTTGTTTTGATTTAAATCAAGGGCAGAGTTATATTTAATATCTTCTGTTAAAAAGAGTTGATATTCTTGGTACTTCCGTTGAAATTTCTGACAGCAGGAAAGATGGGCCGCGAGTTCTTGTAAAAAGATGAAAAGTTAGAAATTGTGCGAAACAGTGGATAGAGAATTTATTCTGACATAAATTCGTGCTTGTGTAAGAAAATGGTATTCAAATTGCAGAAATTCAAATGGTATTCAAATTGTAGGTTCACAACGTTTTAACTCAATGCACTGCCCAAAAATTGTGTGTAAAAGAGTTCGAACTTTAATCTAACCATTTAAAGTGTGAAGATGCTAGTGAATAAATGAAATTGAAATCAGTATCGGATGGGGTACCAGTAATTCCTGTTGAAATGTTCTTCACGACATCAGGTTTCACCTGAAATTGCTTTCTTTAACCAGAATATCATTTTTTCGCGCTGATGTGTCTAATTATATATAAAATTGAAAAAAATGTTGTACATGAATTGGATTAGACAATTGCATCTGGAGTAACGAATGAAGATAATAATTCATTAGTATAGACTTATGAAATGAATATGTTTTCGTAACAGGATAGAGCTACTATTTTGGTTTTAAAGTTAAGTTCATACTAAAAAGAAAGTGTGAAACTATGGTCGTTTTTCCAGTAAGGTATACCAGAAAAGACATTTCTAAAACTAATTTGTTCGTTAATATTTGTCATCTAATTAATGTTTTCTCTTTGTTTTTATATATGGCGAGAAGTATTTGAGTGAAGTATTTATGTATTGTATTTTATTCCAGACTTAACGAGCGAGCGAGTCGCATTTCTGGAGAACCTCCAGCAAGAGTAAGGATCACTTCCCCAATCCGGCCTGTGCCTCGTCAAGATACAAGTTGTACGAAAAACAGCAACAGCTGCCTGGGTGGCGATAGAATGAGGCATAACAGTGACGATTGTGGGCTAAAAGGGGAAATTTCAACTTGCTCACCGGAGAAAATTTTTTTTCGTCGTGAAGAAGCCCCAAGAAGAGATTTCGGTCGAAGCAAGAGTGTTGTGGATCTCGTCGAGGAATCTTCCACTTGTCCTCACGTAAACAAATCTTGGGCTCAGACTTACAGTCGAGAGTATCCTAAAGGCTACGTCAACAATGGCTCAAAACTCAGACCGCAGAGCCCAAGGAAAAATCAATTTGGCGATGCCAGTTCGGTGGTTGCCGTTGTTGGACCTCGTCCAAAGAGCGCCTATCATTCTACAGCAACATCTCCTAAGGCGTCTGAAGAAAAGGGCTCTTGCAGTAGCGACGCTAAGCGCTTGTCAGCTGTAATGAGAAACTCGAGCTGTGACAGTAGTAAACAAATGTCGGCTGCTTTGGAAGCTAATTTAACAGGGAGACTTGAAAATCTTGCCCTCGGTGACAAAAGGCCGTCCGCTTTAGTTCGTCGCTACGCAAACCTTTATGCACAAACTCGTGTAGAAACACTCGATGCTCTTGACCAACTCACGGAGATGCGGAATGCATCTGAACTCAAGAGCAAACTCCTGTTCAGCGTCGTGGTTGTAAGTATTATATGCTATTGTTCTTAACACGTTTCCTGCGATTGCCTAGCCGATGCAAATCTATCTTTGTACACTTAGTCATTAGAATGCTTTAATTTTTTTTTATAAAACCTAACCCAAGTGGCAAACCGATGGAGTAATTCGTAGAATATGTGTTAAAATTTCTGTGATCATATTTCTTATTGGGAGTATTCTATTCAAAACAATATTTTTAATTTCTTTTAATTTTTAACGCTTTTCGTTGCACAATTTTTTGAATGAAACTTCTTGGTCATTATTTGGTTTTTATAAATTGGATTCCTAGGGAATCGTACCAAGTACCTTATTTAATTCACTGCAATTTACTTCTATTAAATTCAGTAATTCTTGACAATTAACTTGCGAGTATAAGTTTGGCTTATGTCTCTTTACCGACAGTTCAACATTTTCACGAGTTCTGCTATGAAAGTTATTATTATACTCGCACTCGTTTTGAAATTTATTACGTCTCTGAATTTTGAAGCTAACTTCAGTAGCTCAAAACACACTAGTCAAGTTTGATTCTTGCGTATACTAAATTGTGCTTGAAGCTTCGTTCTAACTCTATATTTTATTTAATTAATGCACGTACAACTTTGTTTACCTTGCGAGGTGAAGACTTGATAGTAGTTATAACCCAACGATGTGCAGTAAGTTTCTTCTCATTGAAGGTGTCTGGCCTTGAAACTTGTTTCGTCTGATAAAAATTTAGCTGTTATGAAACAAACGTTCAACAACACTAATGAGTGCATCTTTCAACTTTATTCTCTACTGAGGATCCAAAAATTAATCATCGTCATTTTTACTGCAACATTTTCATTGTCGTTCTCCTTACTTGTATTGCTGTTCTGATTAGTAAGGTGGTATTCCTAATCTGCCATTTAAATATCTGTGTTAGAAAAAATAGATTGAATATAGGTTATCGTGCTTCAAAAATTTTGAAATAGGGATGAGTCAAAACGGCCTAACCTATTCGCTGGATCAGACTGCTGTTGTACACATTAAGGAAGCAACAGAAGCTGTATGTTCTGGTTATGATTGCGAGATACAAAGCCCTGTCACTCACCAGTCAGGCGCTAGATTGAAGAAGTGGTAGTTAGGACAATGGCATATATGTTAAGTTTTTTAAAATAAAATAGGTTCTGATTAAAAAATGTTTAGTAATGACTCGCTACGCTGGATGATTCTTCCCAGAAAATGTGTCTAAGAACACATTTTTCCGGTTGTGCCATATTAGATACGTCATGCGCATATACCATCTTCATCATGCTTGAAGAGTTGGAGATTCAATACCAAATAGTTTTTCAAAATCATATTAAATATTTGTTGTAATAAACTGCTACTCAAAAATCTATCATTCGAATAATTATTTCGGAGAAAAAATTGAATGAAGTTTAAAGAAAGAGACTAACGAGGATGAACTGTTATCTTGAAATAGTGAAAAGAAAATCACTTTAAATATTTTTCTGTTCTGAAACCGAATACTTATTCTACCATGCGTTCCTTTTTTTCGTGTCGAAAGTCATTTCTTTTAATTTAATCATTCGCACTCCATGCCCTTTGAAGATCTGAAAGTATAGGCAAACTAGGCTAACTTTTTCAGTTTTAAACAAACGAAGGTTTTTGATCTTAGTGCATAATTGTTTTAACACGCATTCTAACATTTAGAATGAACAAATGTCCTAGTATTACGAAGAGATTTATCATTTGAAGCAATTGACATTTCAGTTTCTTTTATTGCGTACTGGATGCCCATAAAATAGATTTTTTTTGTTCCTCGGAATGGTTCTTTCTTTTCTGGATCGACCTCTCATCAATTCTCTTCTTTCCTAGGAGACAGGAACCTTTCTTGTTTTGTTTATTGCCTTAAGAAAGACTGACGTATTGGCGCTTTTGAAAGCTGCACTACCTGCTTTTTGGGAGAAATCAATGGCTCTCTGTCATTCGTTGTCCAACTTTTGCCTCAAGAAACTAAATTGTCATGTAACCCGTTTTAGAAAAAGCGATTTGTGTCATGGTTGATTGTGAGAAAATGTCAAACAGCCATTCTGTTTGTCGAAGGTATAAGTTTTCGTAGAGTGTAGTGAGAGCTCAGTGTCAAGTATATTATGTAGAAGAGTATAGCAGCAATGCTGAGGTATTGGTGAGGTAGTTCTGAGTCACGAGTTCGGAGTAGTTGTAGGGATTCGTAAGGCATTTATGAGTCACTAGTTCGAAGTAGTAGTAGGGATTTGTAAGGTAGTTCTGAGTCACTAGTTCGAAGTAGTAGTAGGGATTCGTAAGGTATTTATGAGTCACAAGTGCGGAACTGAAGAGTGGGTCAGTTTATCAGCATATATTTTAGGTACGTAGACCACAATACGCATCAAGCTTAAATTTTCTATTAATTTCACTGTGATTTTCACGGCTCATGGTAAGATACACTGTTACAACATTTGTAGAAACATTTTGGCATTTCTATTGCTGCAACCTTGAATTTAAACCGAGACACATTGGATAGTGCATGAATTTCACAATTATTATAGAAGGTTTTAGCAAGTCTGTTTGCTCACAAGATTCGGGATTGGAATGCTCCTCATTCCCTTCATATATATATATATATATATATATATATATATATATATATATATATATATATATATATGAAGTGAGCCATCATTCCACCTTTTGACTCGTCTTTCTTTCTGAACTGAATTTGCCAACATTTTTATAAGGTTGTTATTCATGAAAGCCAGGCTGTTCCCGAGCCCCGAATTTAGATTTGGAATGAGCGAATTTCAGTCTTCAAACTATCCATTTCTTACCAGATTACTTTTGTACTCTGGTTGTCAGGATTCATGTTAGCTTGGAGGGTCACGCCTGAATCTTTGTAGTTGAAATTCTGTTCCCCTTCACGAGCTTATCATTTTTGGAATGATGTTGACAGAGACGTCAGTTGATAAACCTTTGCTTTTTGAACTTCAAACAAAATTTCCCTTAAGAGAATGAGCCTCTACATCTTGTTTGTTCAAGTGAGAGCTGTCAAACATAAATTGTCCATTTTTCATTTCTTAAAGGCCAATAAAATCTTGTTAGAGATGAGTGACTCTCTACGGCATCCTGGGGCCAGCGGCAGACGAGGATACTGACTTCAACATGTCACCTTAAATTTAATATCTCAGGAAAAACTAAACGTTTTCATGAATTAGTGCAATAATTTGAGTCGAAATTCATTTGACGTCTGCCAGATGCAACTGAGTTAGCAACAACAGTCATAATTTTTTTACAAAATAAGCACAATAAAGCTTGCGGAATTATTAAATAAATTTTTGTTGTATGAAATGTAATTGCTGTGGGGAAATATTTTTTTCTTGAGCGAAAAACTACGTCAAAATAAGGTGTCATTCTGAATTCGCGTTGCCGACACGAAGAAGCAACTGAGTTTTCTAGCTTGAATCATTCCTGACAATTGAGAGACACGTTACAATTTTGATCATTAGGATACATTTATGCATACAGTATACCCTTGAAAATTTTGACACATATTTAAAGTTAATGTTCTCACAAGATATTCTGAACGACAAGATTTCCATAATTAGCAATAATATCTAAACTGGTATCAGGAAAGATCGTCACTCATTCATTATTACTTCATATAACTAAACTTTTTATCAAGTCATTTCCTGTTTCGAAAATAAATGGTCATTTAAATATGATGCCGTGATACTATATTTCCCAGATAATTAATTTCATGTAAAACTGATGAACTCATTTTTGATGTTTAAAAACATTATTTATTTCCGTTGGTACATCCCACAAAACCCATTTTTCCCACAAATATATATCAGAGACATCAAAAATTTGATGAAAAATGTTGCTATTTATTGGAATATTTATTTCTTTTAGTAATGCATTTTTTACTTAGATTTAGAAGCCTACATTTTGCGTTACTTTTTTATTATTTCTTTCAATACGGTTTTGTATCGCATGAATTTTTGTTATTTATTTTAAAAATATAGGTTGCATGAGGTATCTAAATTTTTTCTGCAACGACAATTGTATTTTGTATTCAAATACATTCAACGATTGGGTGAGCAACGCTTGTGCTGATGATAATACTATGTTAGAGTCAAGAACTTCAGTGTTAAGATACGATTGGTGTCATTCAAAATCTCACCAATCTTGTTTTCCAACAGTTAGCCTTCAGATCCGTAACAGCAGCTTCATCGGCTTTGCGCCAGGACGTCCGCAAAATCCTACAAGTCCCGCCATCAGGCGGAAACCCTCAATCGACAGATAATCCTGCTTTTCCCTCTTCCGGGACTTCTGTTTTCCATAAATCCAAGCCTACTCACCCGGACTCCCACGTGGCGCTGGCCAATTCCGTGAAAGGCTTGACCACGGGAGCCGATTTATCGGCGTTGGAGGCCGCAATGGCCACCGTTATCACCGCCAACGTCGATACGCACGACCTCACTCAGAACGTTGAGGTGAGTGCTGGTCTTTAGCGTCCATCACGTTTGCCCATATCTTGTGGCCTCATGCCATTCCCCTGGTCAGGTCTTGTACTGGTTAATATTTACGACTTTGAATTGAATGTGTGTTTGGGAGTTAATCGTCAGTATTCCTCCTGTTTGTTGAAGTCTGTGTCTCTGGATCATTCTCGTTGTCAGGTCTTGTACTGGTTAATCTTTTAGCAGTCTGAGACCCACACGTGGTACTCTGAAAACGCGTGGTCAGAGCCAGAAAATTGTATGGGATTACTAAACGTATAATATATACAAGTTAAATTGAACGTGCATTTAAGTGAGGGTCTTCATTGGGCTTCGGATTTGTTACCATACCATTGTCATTGTCAAGACCTGTACTGATGAATATTTAAAACTTTGTGTTAAATGTCCAGGTGCATATCGGTCTTTAGCGTTCTTTTCGTTTGCCTAAATTTAGAGACGTCGTCATATGCTCATATCTAATACTCGAGCAAAAAAGTATTTACAACTTCGAGGGAAACTTGAAACTCAGAGCCACAAAACATATCATGTTAAAAGAAGGAGCGGGAGACATTATTGGCATAGAGTGTACATTACAGTTTGATAGAGTGCACAAAAAATATTGAAGCTGTCACTATGATATATTTTAAGTTAAAATATTACAAAAAAATGCATTTATCGAACGCACTACGAATTATATAAGTGCATGGATCAAACACAGCTTTTCAGTCCTTTCTGCCGTAGATGTACAACTATTTACGGCGCTTGTAGATCAATGCTCGTCCACCATGTGCCTCGAAGTTGTCAAATTTACTTATATTGGTCCTTAATTATTACACACATCCTGTAAAGTACACCCTCGTACAGGTTAAGTTTGTGCGGCCCATCGAACAGTCATCAGAATAGATCATAACTGGAACGAGTCGAGTAGTCTATTCTTTGGTTACTGCTGAAGTCCCAAAATTATCACTAGTAGATTATGAAGTAAACTCTCTGCGCTAAGTAAAATTTCTTCAAAACGTAATTCAATGAATCCGTATTGGAAACTAACCGATTTTTATCAGTGCCTTTCGCCAATTGTTTTTATCTCCACCTTATCTATCAGTTGGTCTGGATTATATATAACGGCAGCATTAATATTACAGTGAGCATTAACAGAAATGTCGCTAATATGTCAACCAGCCAAACGTCCGCTACTTTCAAGTAAGTTATTTTCCACGTCACCCAAATTATTTCTACTGCGGAGAAAAAATGTTCACGAACCATTATTTGAAATTGATGGTCCATGACGGTCGTGATACACGAGACTCTGCTGCTTCACGTTAGGCCAGTGGCGCTGAACTTCAAATGGTCCTAACAAATTTCTCTCGTTCGGGCGTCTAAGTTTCTTTTATAGCTATGGAAATTGAAAGCAAGCATCGTCCTGGCTTTATATTGCGCCTGAATTCAAAGCGATTTTAGCATAACGTTCAGTTTTACGGTATTTCTGATATCCTTGTCTCTGTTGAATTGTGCAGTTCATTTTAGTTTCCTTAACAGGCGTTACATTTTTTGTATTTCTTTGCAAACTTGATTCTGTAGATTTTTTTCTTATGTTACAAAAGATGAAACGCGTATCTTTACTTCTGTGTAAAAACACGCTTTTTTCTATTCTAAAATACCTGTCTAATAACACTGGTTGTGTTTGTGAGCGAGAGCTCAAGTTAAAAATATTTAGCGACTCGCCGCAATATTAACAAAAATGGTCAAGGAAGTTTTTTTTTCGTTTTACTCTTGCGACGGAAGAATTCTCATGCCTATTGCTTTTCATTTTATTTCGTTTTCGAACATGTGGCGGCAATGGTTAAACAATGAATATAATCTATTGTGAACGAAAGTTCATTCATTTTTAGTTAATTTCGTTCAAATACAGTTCAATTAGAAGAAAGTTTTAACTCGACTTATGTGTGTACACTATCTTTAGTTGAGGTCTGTAATCCATTCTTTTTGGAAGCATTGAAAAATAGTTTCCAGTTTGTATCCTGGTTTGAACAACAGCAAGTTGAATAGAGGTAGTGCGATAGAATCGGGGAAATAGAAGACAATGATGTTTTTGAATGAAATTTCAATCTGCTTTTATTCCTACCGTAACTCATAGTGACTGAATTCTTGAAGCGAATAATAAGCTACTCCGTCCGGTCCAAAATTTTTGGTGCATATCAATTTTCAAGTTGGTCCAAAAATGGTAATATAAACCAATACGAAGGTTTGATTCAAATAAAATACAAGTTAACTTAATCATATACTCTACGTATTACTGGAATACATTGAATTGACAATGTGCAAACAAAAAATAAATGAAACACTAAAACTTAACTCATTGGCATGTGCACCAACAATTTCATACCGGGGGAGTATAAGATATTACCTATAGTTGTCGATGCAGCGAACACGTGAAAAATCGAATAGTTTGAATATGCCATTTTTTAAATTATATCCTAGAGAGTGTGTATAACAGGGTCAAATGAAATTGATAGATGTACGAAAAAGCGATATGATCGGTACTTGTAGAATAGAATAGAATGAGGCTATAGGAACGAACCTTCTGGCCCATTCATGGGTCGGATAATTACTTCGATAATTATCCGATTGTTTACTCAAGTCCCATGCCGTATTTCTAGCCGCGTCAACCATGTCGGCAGCGGGATTCGAACCCGGGTCTTTCCGGGCTCGCTTCAGATTCATACTAAATTTGCTCATCAATTCGATAAGTTCACTCTGAGGATGATGCTCCTGCCCACGCGGTGAAGGCGAAAATTATATAAGTAACTTTTTATTTTTTATTGTTTTAAGGTATTAAAGAACTTTAGAGAAAATAATATGAACGATGGAGCTAATGATAACGGAGACACTCTAGTTGCAACCTACATGCTTACTTTATTGTCGATAAAATCTCGATTTTTCTTACAAAGTTTTGCATGCATTTGGTTTTGTAGAATAGCCCAAAAAGTAACTTCTGAGGTGGAATCACCAGAAAAAAATGCATTTCTATTTGACTTTTTGCCTCACTATTGTCATGCATAAAAGATTTATTCACAAGAATGATTCATAACAACCTAAGTGCTAAATATTACTGGGAAGTAATGTTGCTGGCAAATTAAAACCCGTCTCTGTACAACTCTTCGCTTAGAGGTAAAAGGTTGCGAAAATTTGAGCAATGAGAATTATAATTAAAAATTCTAGTACAATGATATAACCACCTAAAAATATATTGACAATTTCATATGATTTGACATGAGTATCAATGAAGTTGAATTAGCAGTGACTGGTTGTTACTGCAGATTAAATGCATATGTAAGTCCGGAGTATTTTTTATTTTATTCCAGTAAATACAGGAATATCTCTTCTAAAACTGCCACTACTTTGAGGCAACTGAAAATTTATAAACGATTGCCCAACGATTTATTTTTTTAGAGATAACTACGAGAAATTTCGCCTAATTCTTGCACCTAATTATTGAAATGCTTAACCTAAAACCCCACTAAACGTATTTTTTTGTGCTTTCCTGATTTAGGTCATCAAACGAGTACCAAATAGAGGAACATTTCAAGCAACACTTTTTATTCTTTACCCAAAATTACTTCGAAGTTTTATTTTCTGTGGTTTCCCATTTTAACATCTCGCATGAATGCCCCATAATGTTGCATTTTAAGGATCTCCAACTTACCTTTACAGGACGTGTGTCAGCAAATTTGGGCGACGCTCTACGACTATCCAAGCCTGAAGAAATGCGAAGGCCTTCTTCGCTACGTGAAGGAGTGTGTGAGAATTGCATGGGGACTTGTAAACCAGAGTCCTCCGTACTGCATCGAATACGAGGCACGCACATATTCAGACGACCTTCATGTTCGATTCCACACCTCGGATCTCGAGTTCGACTCCGTCCGGACATATCTTTGGCCCGCCCTCAGGGAGGGTGTGTCTGGACCGTGTGTGCACAAGGGGGTAGTAGTTACCTAGAATGCTGAGTCCATTTCCGTGATCTTCATACATACAGGGTGTCCCAGTGCTACGGGACATGGAAAGAAACCGGTGTAACTCAAAAATATCAGCATTTGAAAACAAATCACAATTGAAAGTAGGATGAAAAGGTTTACTTGAGTTATGATGTGTATTTTTTTTAGACGTTGATAATTTCAGATGGTCACCCTTAACTCTTGAACATTCATGTGCTCTGATAATAACGCTATGCGACACTGCTGATGATGTTTCAGACTTTATAGCAATAATTTTTCCAGCTCTCATTCAATTAACTAAATTGATAACCAACCATGACCTGTTTTTATGGTTTGAATAGAATATTTTTTTATGGGACCATATCTTTGCGAGTCACGGCAATTTCTTTTCGAGTCTCACAACAATGGGACGCCCTACACGGTTTAACTTATTTGTCAGAACTAGAAACAATTGGTAACTTTCATTTAGGAATTTATTCGATTGGAATGTTTTAGAATATAAAATTTTTGGTTTACGTTCACAAAACCATTGTAAAAATCGAGCATGCGCTCATAGGTCTTTTAAAGGGTTTCTAATAATTTGCAAGATTACAATAAAATTATTTATCTCAACTAAATAAATCGGTGATTTTCACGCAACATCGCCACATTTTCAGCAGGAACACATATCAACTTAATTCCGATGATCGGATTTTGAATTTTTATGTAATACAAAACTAATCAACGTTCAGCACTATTAAAAATTATAGTAACGAATGTTATTGAACACAGGGCGCTTTAGATTTCCCTACGCTTTTCTTCTACTTCTTGGAAATGACGCTAACTAAATATTAGTACATACTAACAAAAAATTATAAAGCAAAGGTTTCACGACGTTCATGTAGATGAATTTCTGAACAGAACTTAAAAGCCTACAGTTGCATGAAGCATTCACGTGTGATGGTTCAGAAATAAGAGAACATAGAAGTATATGATTCATACCATTGTACAAAGTTAAAATTAGAATAGGTGCAGTACTGTGTGGTATTAGGTGTCGTATTGTGTACACCGACATGTTGCATGGTTAGCGACCGTGTGTGTATACACCGCTGCATGTATTCATTTCTTAATTATAAATAATTAACTTCATATCATGGTTTATCGCTGCCATAAAATATTACCCATCAAAAAATTAAATATTTAGAAATAATACTCTATTATTCTATTAAAGAAATTAATATGCTATCAATTAATTAATAGAATTAGACTTATATTAGAATTATAGTTCTCAAGTAATACTCGTGTCTTGAAGCAAAGTTAGCTTTTAAATGTTTTTTATTAATAAGATCTTATTTAAGATGAAATTATAACCAACGCTCATGTTTCATTAAACCTTTTAATAAATGATTACGTAAATTAGAAGGAAATTAGTAACATTCTGGTTGAATGTTCTTGATCAGGGAAACAGTTGTATCAATACGTTAGTACTCTGCACAGTATCTTAAAACGACCCCTTATTTAAACACCCTACCTATGATTCCATTAAAAGTACAAATTTAGACTCTGACAAACTGTTCTTTTAATATTGACATTATTCACAAATAAATATTCATTATATCTAAGAATTTAATATGAAAATTTGGGCGATCTGAAAGCATCTTTTATGAGCATTCTGTACACCACAAATACATGCCAGGAGTACTAGTTGATGGTGCACTCTATTACTCAAGCTGGAAATAATAATTTTATTGCACGACTCATTAACATTAGTAATAACATTTGGTTATACAATATCAGGTTATCCCACAAGTTATGTCTGAATTTTCATACATGAGGCACCCGTTTTCCAAGTTTAGGAACTTTTCCAAGTTTTTGAAGATGACAATGAATAGTTGTATGGGTTGAACTAAGAACCACTGCCAATTCTTCAGCTGATAAAGCAGGATTTTCTTCAACGGTTGCTTCAAGAAGCCTTTCAGCAACCTCACCTGGACGTCATCTTCAAGGGTAAAATCTCCAAATCTGAATTTCGCAAACCATCATCTGAAAGTTCTTTCATTCACACATTCCTCTCCATAAACTGATTGAATGTTTCTAGCCGCTCTGGCTGCTAGTTTCCTTTCTTGAACTCAAAGCATTATGTGCCTCAAATGATTCTTGGGTACTTCCAAGTTAGCACGGTTTTAATCAAACAAAATTTAATATTATTATTCTCTCAGATAAATTTGATCAGTTTAAATGCATCTAAACATAAAAAAACAATGTTCAGCTCCATTGGACATTGTAAAATACTCTTAAAATTTCGTTCAATTAAAAAAAAGGTAAAATTCAGACAGAACTTATGAGATGACCTGATACAAAGCTTTACTCTAAAGGATGTACATTACATTGCATAGCGTAAACATTATTTTGTCAAGTCAACGAGTGGAATGAAATTAGTTTTTGATTATTTATCTTCACTATAACGTAATATCAACTACAGTTGTCAACAGCACCTGATGCTCCAAACGTTTCAGCCACAAGATAAGTTGTTAAAAACTGCAGCAAAAATTGTACATGCTAACAACAATGAAAGCAACTTGCTAAAAATAAGATCCACTAATTTTAATTGTGCTTAGTATAAAATATCTACTAACAAACAACGAGCAAAAGGTTTTGTGGTTAAAAACAGCAATAAGTTACTAAGAAATATAAAGCAGTAAGTTTAGTTGCCCTGCGTGCCGTGCATACTGCTAATTGAATTTCCCCAGTATTAGAATTGT
>VCRD01001433.1:124739-139140 GCA_006783055.1 Trinorchestia longiramus
CATTGGAATTGCTGCTCCAGTATTGGAATTGCTGCTCCAGCACTGGAATTGCTGCTCCAGCACTGGAATTGCTGCTCCAGCACTGGAATTGCTCCTCCAGCATTGGAATTGCTCCTCCAGTATTGGAATTGCTGCTACAGTATTGGAATTGCTGCTCCAGTGTTAAAATTGAACAAAATTTGACATCAGTTAAAAAAACATTTAACAGTATATAAGTATTCTGCAGTGGAACATAAAATACAGTTTTCGTGTAACTTCACATAAATATGTGCTTGAAAAAATGTAGACTTAAAAGGTCAAAATTTTCGATTCAAACGTATTAAGCAGAAATTTCTGGTGTAAAACATTTTCTATCTCACTTTCATTTAATTTGTGTCTAAAAATAAAGTTGAAGTTTTTGTATATGATTAGTTGGCGTGTGTGTATATCTTTATATATTTGAAATTTTCATTCGAAGAGTCGAAATTCCCTGAAACAGGGCGAATAAATGAAAATTCTATAAAAGAAAATAAAATTTACAAAGTTTGGGCAAGACTGTATCTTAATCTTCATCAAAAAAGTACGGACATTTGTTTCGAAATTCTTCATGCAAGCGAACTTCTCAAGCAAAAATTTCTGGTGTTTCCTACACCTCTTATCTTCGGTGAAAAAAATTGATTTCAAGAAAACCTTTCTTTTTTGAATAACTCGAGGATTATGCTTTTACTATATTATTTACATTTAAAAATCAGGACTTCAACGACACTGGACAAATGCCCAAATATTCAATAGAACATCACAAAATTTATATTACTCCTCGCACAAGTTCGCATTATATTTTGTGTGGCAAATGGATGAGCATTTGTGAAATTATGACGTTCTCAAAATGATAATTTTCCGAAATTTATTGCGATGATTCTAACCTAATTTACGCTAAAAAAACAAATAAACAGTAATAGTTTGAAAAAATGAACACAAGTTTCGGGGACTTAAATTTTTTACAATTTCTATCGAATTTTTAATAATAGAACGATAAAGCTATATGTAACGTAAAGGCATAATTTGAAGTCAAATGTTATACAATAATCGAGAAAAATGACCATGATTTTTATTTATCGACATAAACGCGCAACGAATTGAGAAATGCGTTATATTAATTATTGTGACTTTGAAAGAATTTTTAAATTGGAAATCTTGAAAGTTTACAAGTTGTTGCTGTACACAAAGCTTTCTGAATGCTTATGCCAAAACTGATGAGTATTTCGTAATTTATTACATTGAAATACAAATGAAAAATTCAGATTTTGATTTTTTTGGAACTCCTTGAAACCATCAATAGAGGATTATTGGTGCATACGGAAAATTTCCTAGAATAATCAACAAAGGAATACAAGTGTACAAGGGGAATTTGCTGGAGTAATTAACAAAAGAATAGGAGTGCATTCGGGGAATTCCCTAGGATAATCAACAGAGGAATGCGAGTGTGCATGGCCAATTTTCTTGAGTAATCAACAGTGGGATACGAGTGTGTACGGGCAATTTTCTGGAGTAATCAACAAAGGAATAGGAATGCACTCGGGAAATTCACTAGGATAATAAACAGAGGAATACGAGCGTATTCAAGAAATTTCCCGGAATAATCAACCAACATATACGTGTACGTGCGGAATTTCCAGAAATAATCAACAAAGTATAATAGTATACAGGGAATACCCTGAAACTTATTAATGTGTAAAACATTTTAAGTCCAGCGTTTTTGCTACTAAAAAAATATCAAGTTTTACTTTTCTGAACTAAAATATTCTTTTTGATAGTTAGGAAATGCACTACGTCTGTGGTTTCAGGTATTGAAACTTTTGAAAGTAAAAAATGTAGTCCATAAGTTTGGATTTTTAGAAAGCGAACAGTTGGAAAAACTTACGGAAGAACTAAGTCTACTGAAGAACTGAGGATTACTGATGAGTAAGTATGAAAAGAATATAACAAGGTTATACCCCTGCATTTCATTCAAGACAATATTGAAGAAGACAATTATCTCCAATTGCATGTGTTTTGCAAAAATAGACTACAGATGAATTAGGAAACATTAACTCGTGATATCTATTTCAAAACTTTTTCTAATTTCGAAATCTTGAAAGGTAATCAATTTTTTCAGGGAGATTCTGGGAGACGTTTGCAAAAACGGATGGGCTTTCCATCATTTATATCTTAAGGCTTTTATGCCGGATGAAAATTATTTTTATTGAATGTTAAACGTTAAAAACAAGTCCTTAAGGCTCTCATACGTGTCATTTATCATTAATTTGAGAAAAATAAGGAACTTCAATTTATTAAAGCTTCAATTTCAGAAAGAAAGATTGAGAAGTATAAATTTTCTATGACATACACATGATACTTATTGAATTTTTTCCCTTACAGTGTTTGGGGAAAAAACCACTCGTGTGCTTTGCAAAGCTTTTTTTTGTGGCTTAAAATATCCTAAGTTGTGTGAGATAATCTTCACTATTTAGAAACCAGAGAAAGATCTACTTTTTCTGTTCACGTTTTGTCCCTAAAAATACTCTACTTTTATAGAAACAATTCCAAAATAGCACTATCATCTGAGCTGAATTTTACAAAACAGATAAATAATAACCTCAAGTAAATTATTAGAATAATTGAACTCCATCTAGACTGACTGGACGTCAACACTGCATATGACTAATGGAAGTACTACAGTCACCACTACTATTGCTTTAAGACGGCGTGGGACTTTGGTAGCAGTCCAAGAATAGAAAACAAAAGTCGTTCTTGTTGCCATATTTTATCCAATTCTATTCTATTTTTCTACTTCCATCATTATTATTATTATTAGTTATATCATTCATAGAACGTTATTGCTTCTCAACTTCTCAACAGATATCAATTAAAAGCACCGTGGCCGTTAAGAGAAAGTTATCTTCATTTCACAGCACAATGGAAGCTGTTTGAATAATTTTCCCGCTGCTCCCACACTGAACGCTGCTCGTTGGCTGTTCCAGTCGAGTTATCGTCAATAATTTAAGCTGCGCTGGAAATTACTGCAATTCTCGGTTCACACCCACAGTAATCTTCATGGATGTCCCATTTATAAGGGACGTCCTGCAGCGCTGGCTCATTGTCAGTATAGAAGCGGTTGTAACCTAGACCTTTTCTTGCCAAAAATGTGCCTGATTGCATCCCGCCCTCAGGGACCACACGACGGCAAGTGCTCCTCTGAACCTAAAGGGCTGTTTATCAGAATGAAGGTTGATTTTTTCCTCGGGTGGTCAGCCTAGTTGCCGTTGTAGTCTTGGATGATTTTGGACAGTGGATACAGAACGCAAAATATTTTAATGTAGGCCCTTCTGCACTCACAACATAAAAAGCTGCTCTGTGATCTCAATAAATGTCAATTCACGTTTCTTTTACAAGAAATATTTCTATTGCTCTTGATATTGTAACTATTACGTTTACATATGTTACCAATGGCTACAGCTACCGGATAGTAGCTGTAGCTACTATCCGGTACAGCTACTCATTTCCAAGGGCAAAAACCTGCACAGTAAACCTTGCGTTTGAGATTCAGGGGTCCTAAGCCATTTAAGAAAAAAATGTGTGTTTCCTCTCAACGGAAAACGAGCTTCGTGTCTTTACCAGCTGAGTGAAAAAGTAGTGAATTTCCTCCGCATGATTCCAACAAACGATCAGCGTTGCTGCCGAGGCTACCATGGAAATTCGTTCCCTCTGAAGTAACGTATCAATAAATTTTGAAAAAATTTTAGTACAATGAAATATTGATTATTTTCAGGTGCGGATTAATTCGCATTTCAGCATAATAGTTCTCATAAAGCAGTCAGCTTGATCGCATTTTCTATGAGGCATCGAACGTACTATGCAGTTTTGGTTAATTTGCCTTCTTACGTTATTTGGAAGAGTTTAGATATTGAACGTAAAAATAGAGTTTCCACGAAGCGTCAATGCAGGGATTCATTTTAAGAGAAAAATACTACAGAAACTCATGAATTAATCCAATTAAATATACCCCTAAGAACTAAACAGTATAAATTTAAATGTTTTTTCAACGCTGTCTGAAAAAGTTCAACTGTATTGATCTTAATAGGTATTAATTTCTGACAACCGACAAAGTTGTAAAACTTTTTGTAGAATAAAAACAGACTGTTTACTTTACGGAAAAAAGTAAACTAAATTACATATGTTGCAACTCGCTAAGCATATACAAATTATGTTTTATTTTCCTGTACGAGTACAATGAATGAATTTAATTCAGCAGAAAGAGGAAGGGTAGAACTTAAACTTCTTTAGATATGCTTTTCTACTCGAATATTCAGATCGCTAGTGGTAGTACGTGTTCAAAAACACTGATGTTCATGAATAGCAGAGGAATGCATTCGGAAAGCCTATCTTTGAAATTCAAAAATAAAGGTAATATCATAGATACATATTCAAAATCAAACAATGAAAATTAATATGTATGAAAAAAAAATTGAGCGAAACTTCTAGAATATAGGCATCAGTTGAATGGCTTTTGGCGGATTTCAAGGAGGCCAGTTGTCCATGTTGGCTAATATTTAACGCATAAATTTAGCACGCTGCTGGAACGAATTAATGGTAAATCGTTCCTAAGGTCTACAATGATATAACACGATGGGAGTTTAAAAAATTTACCATCGTTACATCATTTTCATGTGATTGAGAATAAGCTTTACTCATCATAGCTGTGATTTAACAATAGTGTATGTACAAACTTCTACGATATTTTTCTTACTTTTTATTTTTTCTAGCATACACGGAGAATTTAAGATCTCAATATATCCTTGAGTATTAATGGTTTTCTGTCTTCATTAACGGACAAAAGCATTGAAATTTTTACGCCATCGTTGTTAATCATCATTGATATAAAATTAATCTTATTTTATCCTTTTGTATTTCAGTCATAGAGCCTCAAGAAAGATCACTTTCTCCTTTCTGTCAGTACTTTCCTTAAATAGATTTCTTTTTGTCACAAGTAAATTTATACATCAGTTTCGAAAACAAACTTCCTGAAAACATGCACAAGCCTCTGGATAATAAACTTCTTTGTGTCTATTGAGCTACAGGATATGTGGGCTCTACTACAAGTTCTTTATGAAGGGGACCAAGTTGAAAGAAGCTTTTGCCAATCTTCTTTAAGCTTCATCTTTTTTTCTCTACTCGAACTCATGCAGAAAAGTATGTCATTCCCACAAGTTTAAAAGATTTCGATATAATTACATTTAATTTTTGCTGATTTATGAACATGAGGGGTCATTGTTTGAATTGAAAGATAATTTTTGTGGAAAAGACTCAGATAGAATTTCCTAATCAACTGTTTAATAAGCTGATTTTTAATATGAAAATAGCGATAAATTGCAATGTCTTGGCTCGTATTGTTTCTTTTTCCTCCTTTCAGGTTTTCAAATATTTCAAATCGAAATGTATATTTCAAACAAAACATTTAATCAATGTCAATTTTCATTTCGAAGCTTCGACTGAAATCCTTTAATCCATAAAACAAACTGATTCCAGTGAAGGAGAATTCTTGCAATTTAGCAATTCATTGTGAAATTAAATAGGCAACCTAGCGCACAATTATATACTGTACATACACGTGGCATACATGGGCATATACATGGGTTTATATAACCATATAAATTCATATACTGTACATACACATGGACATTCAACTACCATCTTTATTCGACCCCTCTTAACCCAAGACTGTCTTGCTCTGATATGAACTTCACTGATGCTGATAAATGCATTCGAGGACATAAACATATTGCAATAACTAGGTAAAAGTTATAATGAAGGTAAAATTATCGCCTTCCAAGTTTTGAAATCTACGAGGGAATTCGTTTTTCTTTTCCAGTGGTGGTCGATTAGTAGCGAGCCATTTTTTTGGAACGGTGTTTTTATAGTCATTAAGGTATTTCCACGAATATGTGCACCAATATTGTGTATTTACAAATTTTCCTTTTCTTGGGAAGATAAAATTAACTACATAAATATGTAAACATTCAAACTGAGAGTGCGTTATTGTTATTGTACTTAGGATAACCATTATTATTAATACTACAATATTAATCATCATTATATAATTATTACTATTAGTTTTACAATTGTATTTTTTGTAATTATATATTTTTCTCTGATTATTACTCTCGTTTTCATCTAATAATCCGAGAATGAACGTATCGATTTTTTACAATAACACACCCTTGTTCTTATTTCTCTCAGTCATGTATACTTGAGTGTAGTAAAGAAATTCAGTAACAACAAAAAAGGCCACGAACGATTGGAAAAAATGATTAAACAACTGAAAAAAGGTTAAAAAATAGCCATCGTTACCGAGATCAATACAAACTGAAAAAATTTCTTGAAGTAAATTACGGTAGATGAATCAAAACGGTCGTACTAGGATCACACTAGGAAAAGCCATAATGATCAAAAAGCCAGACTAGGATCACTGACGGCCACACTACGATCACACTAGGAAGAGCGACAATGATCAAAGAGCCTGAGTAGGATTACTTAGCAAACACAATGACCAGATCTGTACAAGTTGTTGGGATGAGGCTAAAATCTTAAACTACGTGAGTTAGTATTCACAATTAAAAAAGTTACTCATGTCCTTTAACCCATTAGGGCCGCTGCGCATATAAATAGACGTACTCGATGACTCGAGCTTTTCGCAACTTACGCACCTATGATAAAATAAAAATTGAGGCATAGGCTTGTTATCTACACGCCTATAAATCTTCGGGATCAGAGAACTTGGCCTCTACGCCAAAAGTATTAGAGATGTAAATCAGAGAAATTAGTGAACCACATGCAAGCACCTCCGGTAGCTGCCTGCAGACTAGAAATTTCTTTGAAGCCTAGAGACAATTTGATAGAAAACTAATTAAGAATACAGCCAATATAGTTACCGGGGAACATAGTGAATGATGGCATAAGAAGTGTTGAAATCATCCGAATTTTAAATAACCAGAGAGGAAGTACCCAAGAAGAGATTAATGAACAGGAATAAAGCTCATGATAGTTAAGATTAGTGTTCACAGATCTATTACATCAAAACATGTTGTCCTTAATTCAAATGAATATTTTTTCTTTAGCCTTTTGGGTTCAAGGTGGCTGGTTCTATTGATAATGAAATAAAATTTCAAGTCTCAAAAAAGATTTTTTTGTGCAATTAATTTAATTTCAGATAAATTGTTTCACTTTTATAATGTGTATTACGTCATCCATTCTTTTGAGTAATGCAGGTATGTTACGTGTTCAACGCATGACTCGTGTACGTAGGGCATCCCAGGGGTTCTAAAGAATGAATGTCATTCTTTTATTTGATAACATGCGAAGCTGCTGCAATATTGCAAGGGATTACACCCCTGGGTGTAATATTGAGAGCAAGAAAAGCGTTCCAAACAAGTCGGCTGAGAGATCAATGACTCGTAAGCCGCTGCCTGAAGTCGGCCAAAAAACTCAAAAACTTTGAACACTCGCCCGTGTAGGTATTCGCGCTGTTTTGAATATCTTCCTTTGTTTGCCAAAGGTTTCAAAATGACCTGATTTTGAATTTTAAGATCCTGTGAGCCTGAATGCTGTAGAACAAATTTACAAATGACAAACGTTGCTTTTTAAGCGGTCAGGGAATACAGCAATGTGGCTTTCAGGAATAAGGCAAAAAGATCTTCATATGTGATTTCCAACTTGAGATCTATCGCTTTTTCATACACTATGGTTCACAAATTAATGCAGTGAATGTATCAAATCAGATAAGAAAATGCGGTCTGGGTACAAAGTACATAGTAAATCTCATTTATTATAAAACTATGCTGAAAAATTATGCCCTATAAATGTCATTAACAATTAAACAATAAAAACTGCAATTACGAATTCATTTTAGAAATTCGTTTCAGGGTTTCATTTCTCACATTTTTGTTATTTATCCTGATGTTTAGGAATGACAAAATTTCAGAACTTTTTGAGTTTCTTTACCAAAGTTTATGAGTTCAAAATGAATTTAAAATAAAAAACAGCAAATGAACTTTCAGTTCCATATCTGAAATTAAAATCTTCATAGAATCTCAAAAACACTGTTAAAATGAACTCACTTGGATGTCTGCGTACCGGAGGACTTCTTTCACCGCCAAAATGCCGTTTGTGTCACACTTTCGATAATTTTCGAGCTTTTCTAAAAGCTGGAAAAGGGCAACTTTGGCAGAGTCTTTGTTTGTTAGTTTGCGCAGCCGGCGGTTTGAGGCTGGTAAAGATAAAACTTGTCTATGCGAAGAAATATGGCCTTTTCAGGAAAAAATCGAAAATTTATTTCAGTCTTAAGATAAGTTTCAGTGTAAGGGGAATGACATATGATCCCATGTACCTTCGAAACAAAAACATGTCCTACAAAGGAAAGGATACGGAGCTTGGGAAAAATATATTCAAAGATTTAGGCACAACTTTCAGTCGCATTAGGACTCAAAGATTCAGCGCTATGTTGCTCATAAACCTAGTATACAGAACACCGTGAATTGAGAACGATCGGGTCAATTTCATACGCAAGTGAAATTGAAACATTCACCGAAGTGTGCCTGTAGAGTTACAGAATGTACATGAGATCAAAATTCACTGAAGGCCACGTTTTTAATTGGCTGAAACATTTCTAAGAGGTTTCATTACGACTAGGTGAATTAATGTTTTGAAAGTTTATCTTTTTCACCTATGAGTGGCATAAACGTACCCGTATATAAACTCAGGTTGAATTTTAATGTTCCTAAAGTCAGGAATTAAACTACTGACATAAGTCACTATGGCTAGTGGAACTTACAAAACTCATTTCCATAGTGAAGCTCCATCAATTAGAAGACACTATTATGTGCTTTGGAAAATATAGACTGATCAACAACACTAGTATTCAATTTATTACAAGTCCTTTGTATGTGGTACAAAAAAGATTGCAAAAGAAACTTATTGATACAAGATGTTCTTTGATTAGTTGTAATTTTAGCATTGACTGAAAATGTTATTTGGAAACAAGTATTTCAGCTAATTGTTTTTTATAATAGCCTGACGGTTTTTCGAAAAGTTGCAATTTCATCCCCAAATTTGTACAGTAATCACTAATCAGTAGGGAAAACTGAGAAGAATGGGATATTTTCGTTAGAAAATCGGCATTCAAATTTATGCAGATGAATGCTCTCTAATCAAAGCACGTAGATAACTACATACTCACTTTTGTAAGATAAATTAAGACAAGCAATTTTTAAATGAATGCAGAAAAATAACCATTTCTATACACATGCATAGAATTCTCGAACCAGAGTGCGGCAACATAACTTCCTTTTTTCAAAGCGCTTTGCTTTGGAAAAAAAAAGTTATGTTGCTCCACCCTGTAATTCCAATCTGACAGGACCTAGTGGTAAGCGCTAGGTACGACAACGAGGGTCATTTGTTATCCCTGCAGTTATTACTAAATATTTTCGAAATTATTTGCCTTCTTTATTTAAATTCTATGATCGCCTGACATTTTAAGAAAGTACCGTAGCTTTGAGATCAACTTTCATCATCATTTATCTCCAACAACCGGAAACGTGTGAAGGGTTTGTCGTATTTGCAAGGGAATTAACCCTGGGCTGGACTCTGAATCGAGCGGAAAGCGTTTCACTGAAGTAGAAGAGAAGACCAATGGTGTGTGAGCAGTTAATTTGCCTGAGACCAATTCTACAGCGTTAAGCTTGACTCTAAAGACAATAGTTTAAGGCAAGTAACCATTTCATTTACGAGTATTTTAAAGGTAAATAATAAATACACTTAATACAGCAAACAAATTACAAATTTGTAATTAGTATTCTTCTCTGATTTATCAAACTAGCAAAATTACTCAAGTTTAATACGTGTTGAAATTCTAAAAAACATTTTCAAAACTCGATGTTATTTAATAAACTCGATTAGAAACTTTAAGGACTTTAACACATCATGAACTTGAAAACTTAAAGTTGACTCCGTTTATTTATGTTTTCATAAACTTTCTTATAGGCAAAAAACGCCAGCAAATCCTGCTGACAGCCAGAGGCTCATGCAGGTTTATTGTAAGAGAGAGGATCAAAAAGTTTGCGGGATCATATCGCAGTAATAAACAAATCAGGTTGACAGAAGCCTAAGCATATCAGAACACATCAATAAGAGTTTACCTCGCTTCTAGTTACTTGTAATCAGTTATACGTTCACTATTGTGCTTAACCATAAAAGAAACTGTTTTTGAAATCGTGGAAAATAGCTATTTTGTGATAAGATTACCAAAAAAGCAAATTTCTGGTGAAACTCGAACTGAGAGGGACGCAGATCAGGGTGTCACTATGAAAAGTTTATGGTATTACTGCTCCAAAGAACACTGCAGTCCACAGGATTCCCCGATTCAGCTGAAGGAGTGACGACCTTAAATATGACCATCGCAGTGGAAGACCAGGAATATCAAAAAATGAGAAAACATTGAAGCTTCTCAAATTTTAATTGAAGAAGATCGAAGAATATCATTTAATCAGCTATGTCATTTGACAATTCATGTGGCTCGGCAAATTCTATTCTCCATAATAATTTGGAACTAAACAAACATTTCAGTCAGATGGGTTCCATAAGCATTGCGCCCTGATCACCTGATTATTCGAAGTGATCTGTCCTTGACGATATTGAACAAAATTGAAGATGATGAAGAGCATTTCTAGGCTAAAATCATTATCGGGGATAGCAACTATGTTGAAAAATGAGTCAATGATACATCCTATTTAAAAAAAAATAAATTAGTTCTACAAACTTTGGTGAGCTCTTTGAACTCCCCTCGTACTTATGGGAGCAGTTCTCAAAATTTGATGGAATTTGCAGGACTTGTCGATAGTGTAGTGAAATGTTTCACCCTCAATTTAATCTTATTTGAAAACGCCCATCATTGCAAATAACAGAAAAAATTTCACTTGTATATGCAGTGCACGCTTCAAACCTGAATTCAACTGCATGCTATTCATAAACGAATGTCGGATTGACATTCTTCTGATGAAATTCATTTAAAATTCCATTTCCTAACTCAGTCTGAGACGAGGCAGCGGCGATGCAAAGTCAAAATGGTTTCTCCGTCGGCGACACGCCATGCGAATCTTAAAATTCGGAAGCCTCTCCTTAAAGCAGTGAGGTTGTTACGATCATATGTCCTCCGCCTCTGAGATACTCTGCCCAACTGGAATTTCAATGAGCGGAGACAAGCTCAATGGTGATGGCACTCAATGAGGTTGCTGGAGGCTGATCTTATTGGGTTGCGCAAGGACTTCAGATATTCTCAAATGCTATCAGACTGATGTAATTTTGTAAAAAGAGGTTGCCATGTTGCACGAACTAAACTTGCACCACTCTAAACCTGAATTGTTAGTGTTTGATATTATTTTAAGCCGACAAAGGGATATTCGATAGATTTTGTTGATGTATCATTCAGTCGACCGTACGTTTGTTCAGAAAATAGGCGTTATCTTCGTTAGGGTCAATATAGATCTCGGTACTCTTTATTTCGTCTAAGAGCAACTCCTTTATTCTGACTTCTAAATAGTATTGTTTCAGGAATACTGTTTTTGGCTGCAACTAGTATCGCTGACAAATATCAAAGCTCTTTACTTTATAATTACCACGATTTAATTACTATCACTTTGATCACCATTCGTTCAATTTTCAGCTTTGAAGACAAAATGACCAAGAAGTAAAGGGAAAATTACAGTGAACATTTATTGGAGAAATAGTTGCTTAATTCTTAATTGATGTCATATCTACCATAATTGCATCCTGATAGTAGCTCAAGAACACCCACCAGACTGGCTCATTTTCGAGTACATGAGTTAGCCCAGTGATTTTCAAACACGGTGCCGCGGCACACTAGTGTGCTGCGAGACCAAATTTAGTGTGCCACGAAACAAGAAGACGTTACAAAAATCTGTGTATACCTTTCATAAAGTTTAAAACTAATTTCAAATCCCGAAGAATGTAAATTATTATTCAAAATGTTAAATTTTAGTGAGTGAAAAGTTCAGGTTCAGCACTGCAAGCAGTGCCACGAACACTAAATTGTACCGTAGTTATTGCAAAACATTGTGGATCTCAGTATGGCACTTTATTATCATAATTATATAAATCGCATTCAATTATAACCTTTATTTCGAGAACTAATAGAGACCTTCATTAACTTCAATGTACGAGCTTATCGTTCACGTCATGTCAATAATTTTTGTTTAATTTTGATTAAATTCAGATTACTTGCTTGATATCGTTTTACCCTCACTATCGAGGGGAATTAGACGATAAATCAAGTCAACGAAGTGCTTTTATCTGCATATGAGCCACATATTATGAATATCGAGAGTTCGAAAATTGAAGGGTGGGCAGCACTAGTGGACTACTTGCATTTTTTCCCGTGGTAAATATAATATATTTTCCACGGGAAAAAATACAAGTAGTCCACTCCCGTGCTGTCGCTAACACAGCGCTGACAGAGGCGATTACGATCCAGTAGTTTACTATATGAAGGGTGGACAGCACTAGTGGACTAATTGCATTTTTTCCCGTGGGAAAAAATGCAAGTAGTCCACTAGTGCTGTCCACCCTTCAATTTTTCAATGTTTCTTCTACCATATTTTAAAGCTGAACGAAACAATTTGAGAGCTAGCACAGCGGCGGGATTGCCACCACTGTGCTGCCACCTAATTAGTTTATCACTGCCTGTTATGGAATAAGTGAGTGACAGTGTATGTTAACAGTTTTATAATATAACTCCCCTTCTCAATAACAATGGATAAGTTCATAAAAAGAAAAGTACTTAGTGACGATTGTGGGTCCACTAACAGCAAGCAAATGACAAAACCCGTCAACTCTAGTACAAAAAAAGCTAAAGTTCACTATGACCGAAGATACAAGGATGAATATTTGCAGTTAGGATTTTCTTGGACTGGATCAGTTGAGTGGCCAAATGCATTATGTTTTGTTTGTGGTGATACGTTGTCCAATGAATCGATGGTGAATTAGAGTAAATTTACAGGGGGGCCACAGGGGGGCCACTGGGAGGCCACAGGAGGGGCACAGGGGGGCCACAGGGGGGCCACAGGGAGGCCACAGGGGGGCCACAGGGGGGCCACAGGGGAGCCACAGGGGGGCCCCCTAGTGTGGGGACCCCCTAGTCTAGTGGAAACCCTAGTCTGGTGGCCCCCTAGTCTGGTGGCCCCCTAGTCTGGTGGCCCCCTAGTCTGGTGGCCCCCTAGTCTGGTGGCCCCTTAGTCTGTTCGCCCCCTAGTCTGGTGGCCCCCTACTCTGGTGGCCCCCTACTCTGGTGGCCCCCTAGTCTGGTGGCCCACAGTGTATATGAAGTGAAAAAGCGTCAGTTGAGAGTTACTAATTATACAGTATTGATGGGAAGCCGGATTTTGGTTTTGCTGTCAACATAATTCAATTTATTCAATACTGAAGACCAACAAATCAGAACACGTCTGTAAATATTTATTCAAGTCTGGTCAACATATTTTAGTCACTCGAGGAAAACATTTTTACTTTAGTTCACGCAGAAAATAAATCTTTTCTTTCTAGAGCCGTGCTGAAAATTAATGACCATCTCACAGAGCCTCGAGTCTCTGAGAAGATTGGGTTGCCAATTAATCCGAACTAATGCTGGCAAACTTTGAAGGAGAGCATCAAATTCTTAAGGTTTGGGTCGGTATTTCGCCGCAGTATCGCATGTTTAGGTATCCTGTGTATAGGATAAGGTGTGAGATTGTTTTCCGCTGTTCAAATTTTTGTGGCAACAGTCGACGTCGACATTGTTCTAAGGCAACGACAGGTGGTGCAGGAATATCGGGTATAACGACAGGTGGTGCAGGAATATCGGGTATAACGACAGGTGGTGCAGGAATATCGGGTATAACGACAGGTGGTGCAGGAATATCGGGTATAACGACAGGTGGTGCAGGAATATCGGGTATAACGACAGGTGGTGCAGGAATAGAGGGCACAACAGACGGTAAAGAAATATCGGATATAACGACAGGTGGTACACAAATATGGGTAGAACGATTCATACAAATACCTTTAGTGTGAAAGGAAGTTCAGAATTATGTGTTCAGAAATCATGCGTCGGCGTTGTTCGAGAAGTTAGTACGATAGCATTAAAGGAAAGGTTGCAGAGACTGAAAATAGAATAAGGATCAAGTTTCCGAGTTATTCCAATCCCTATCGCAATAATCTCAGTAACGTTAATCTCTACAAGTAATCTTTCTACCAGTAATCTCAGCAACGCTAATCTCAGCAACGCTAATCTCAGCAACGCTAATCTCAGCAACGCTAATCTCAGCAACGCTAATCTCAG
>VCRD01001434.1:31945-75214 GCA_006783055.1 Trinorchestia longiramus
GTCAATTAACGTACCACGACTACACACACGGGTCAATTAACGTACCACGACTATACACACGGGTCAATTAACGTACCACGACTCCACACACATGGGTCAATTAACGTACCACAACTACACACACGGGTCAATTAAGGTACCACGACTACAAGCACGAATCCATTGACGGTTCATGCATGAATTTCTATTGATGGATTGACTATGAGATTCAGAAAATCACATTTTCCTCAAAAATCATGAACAAATACTGCACGAATCGCTATTAGGTATGCTAGGAGCCCCAAAATAGACTTTAATTTTAAAATCCAAGCAAGTACATTGCTAAGCTGGTTGATTTTAAAAATTTCACGTTTAGCGTATATTTATGATATGCACTCAAAGGCATTCGTTAATGAGAAATCATTGTCAATGAGAAATGATTGCTCTATTCATGAGAGTAGTCTAATCTGTACAAGTTTTTGCTTCTTTAGTTATTCTTGCAAATGAAGGTGTGTGACAATTGCTTCTCAGTTAATGTATGATACAACACAAAATATATGCAAGGAATATTCTAGAAGTTCTTTATACATTTACGCTTTCTTTTCAACGTACTTCGAAACAAATCATTTATGCTATAAAACAATCACTAAAGGCTTAATGAATTCCTGACGGTTTTTGCTGTTAAATTTTACTTGTTCACGGGAAGTGTACCTAATTTAAGCAGAGCATAAATTTTCTTTTGGTAATTAATTTTCACGAAACTCACATTAAACAGAGGAGCACGATAGTTCGGTCATTGGATAAAAGTTAGGAGTGAAGGTGCCACGATGAATGTGTGTGTTAGTCCAACGGATATGATGATGATGGCGATGATGACCATCTTGTCACCCCAGGGTTGGGCTCGGTGGTGAGCATGGAGGTGGCTGGTGAAGCCAGTGTTGTTGTGTTTCATGGTGTCATACAAACTATCAAATGTATCATATTCAAAATCGACATATGGATTCGCAGACATACAATTACCGTTATGTTAATTTCTTTGATCTCGTAGAATAATACATTGGCTTCATGGAAATGCAGGGAAAATTCACGGAGACACATAAGAAAAAGTTTGATTTTTTTTATGCTTAGGCGTTAGTACGGTAATAAAATCTCTTAGATCTCTTAAAGCTGTGACATTTCAACGAAATTGGGTTAAGAAAGTTCGTCTGTAAGTGTTATTAGGCTTTACAGTTGATTGGAATTCACCCTAATAAATGACACAATAATTCTGAAACTACCTCTAAATATGTTGACCGCATTTCTGTAGTGCACTATGTTTTAATAAGAACATTCTGGTTTGGTAACACAACTGTTCTTGGAAGGTTTCATTTGACTGACAGCGAATTTTAATGGTTCAGTTATGAGGGTCAAACTTGGACGGAAATTTATCTGTGTTGGTTGGACTGAAAAGCCATTTAGAGAACTCGGGAGAAAAGTCGTAATTAAGTAAGGAAGGCCAGCATTATTCACGATACAGTTTTTGAGGTTCTCCACGATGCAGAGCAGAGACAAAAAACCCTGATCCTTAATTGTTATTATGTTACGTAGGAGTAAGTGACCAGACCCTTCATTCCATTGCGACCTAAAAATAAAAAAATTTAAAATTTTTAGCCACGGTAAAAGAAATGCCTTTCAATTTGGAGCTTACTTTTCGAGCACGAAGCATCACAAGATACAGAGATTGTATCTGCTTAGAACCACATTTTATAAATTCAATTTCAAAATAAATGTTAAATACAGATCTGCACTGCTTAGACATAACAATTCAAACAGTGTTCCTTTGCTTTATTATTTTTGTGTTATCCTTACAATGCTGAATGCATTTATTTTCTCTGTAGAAGTGCATAGCTTTCTTGTATAGTAAATTTGTTCAATGAAATAATCATTTGTTGGTCTCTCTGAGCATAGAAATTTAGCTTTTGTGAGATATAACTGACTTTGAACACTGTACGAGCCCACTGGAGAAGGAATTTTTCGTAACTAAAATACTTGAACTTCACTTTATCAATAATTTTTATTATTTAACAGGAAAAATTCATGAAGCATGATAAAATCTTCATCAAGATGTGTAAATTCGGAAGGAATTCTAAGTTTCTTGACTGAAGTCAATGAGCAATAAAATGCATTTGGAATGGAAACGTAAGCAATACAATGTCCAGCACTAATTTCACAAATAATAAACAGTTTTATACAGAATAACACGATAATTTGTATTCGGTATGTATTCTTCCAGCTTTCACTGACTTTTAAAGTTACCTGTTTAAGTCTTTTAGAGCATCTTTTTCCACTAAATTTTAGTGCATTTTTTCAGTTCTGTCAATGTAACGCTTACAGCCTGGCTATAATATGAGCAGAGCAGGATGCAACTTGAAAAACTGGTCTCACTAAACCATAACTAACCACGGCTGTGGAGATTTGGAGGTTGGGGGAGGCCACTTGTCTTGATTAGCTTACTTCGCAAGTGTCGTGCCTTATAAAGGCCGAGTACTTGTCATCATGCCACAGTTGAGTTACATAAGCAACTCTGTCCGTCGCTTCATTCTATTGAAGAGTTCTAATGTGACCATGATAAGTTGCATGACTGGCATCACTACGTCTTATAAATTCTCATCTGTTTACAGTTCTGTGTTAATTTTAGCTCCTTGAGGCGCAGAAGTGAGGAGGGACTTTATCTTTCGAAATAGCCACTTAAACAGGCGCTAATTCTGATTTCTGAGTCTCGAAAGTTTTTCTCAAGTGGAAGAAATTTATTCACGGGGGATGAATGACAGTCGCTTGAACATTCAAGGGATTCTCATCTGAGAAGACGAAAATTGCATTGCGTTCAGAGAAAGAAGCTCTCTGATGTACATTGCAGATTGACATTTCTTAATTATTTCGCCATAAGCTTCGCAGGAGTTTTCCAGATGTTTCAGCCTTGTTGATTATGTTCTTTTTGGGTGATGGTTCATTTCTTTGTTCACAACGTTAACGAGCGCTGCTTTCTGGAGGTGCTGAGATTTCTCGGTCCTGGCCAGTCTTAGGTCAAGGAATTATTTTCAACTATCAATTCTCTTTCAATAAATTTTCTGTTCATCCTACGTTGCTCTCCAACTTAATAAATGTCTGCTTTCTTTTTCAATGACACAGCAGTTAGAAAGATACTGCCAAAAATGAAAATATGAAATTGTTACAATCGTTTATCAACTTACTTGTGTTTTACGTAGAGGCTTCTACTGTAATAACCTCAGACTTACTAAATTTGATTTGAATTTTGCGACAATATTTATTCACCAACAGATACAGGATAGGGTTTCGAAAAAATTTAACCGTAGACTTAATAAAGTAAGAAGTTATGAAAATATTATCATTATCTAAATGTTTTGTAATTCAAACGCCCACATTTGATGTTGCACCCACACGCCCTCACTGGATCGATGAAGCTATGGAAGCGAACAATATGGTCTGACGAGTCGAGTTACAATTGTTCCTATACATAGCGCTATACGTCAAAAGCCGACAAAAAATCCTATATTCTTTAAATAATATCTAAATTCAATGTTTCTTTTTTATTCAGGGTTGTTATCGATTAGTAAATATTATTAGAGCTACAATAAAGTTACGTCAACGTCCCAGAAGAGAAATTTTTGTTTGTTGTAAAATGCTGTTTTAATTCACCATCATTGTCGTAACCTATCTTTTTACCACGGTAACTGTTATGAGATATCTGACGACTGATACTTCTCAAACACAATTGTATATTAATGTGAGTTCAAGTATGGTGGCGTGCTCCATGCTCTTTAAGGACAGCGAAACTGTTTTAATATGCAAGGTGTGAGCTACATAGGTAGAAGCAGTACTTGCTACAATGTACCAACGTTCTCGTTAGTCTTACAGAATGCTCTGTCTGCTGCTCTTAAGAGCAAACAATTTTTGCATCATCACTTACTGCAGCAAGAGCAATTTAATCACACATTTTTCTTATACTGCTGGTGAAGCATGTTTCACAGTACTATTAAATGGGAGAATTATCATTCCTAAAGTTTTGAATTATTCACTAGAGATGCCATAATCGAATTATAGCTAATGATCATTCTAATATTTTTTTTGTTAGTACATTTTGTGTCTACGCAAGAACAGTCTAATTTCCATCGTACCTGGCCACTAATTCTCTGGGTGTTCAAGAACGAATCTTAATCTTGAATGCTAGGTAATTCATCTCTAACGAAAACCAAGACTCGGGATTAAGGGTAACACAACATCTCAAAAGTAAACAGCGTTGCCGACGGCCCAGGAATGTACGAACAACTGAGAGCATGCGAAACGAGCCGTGAATGCCTAAACCAACAACGGCTCTCGTCAACTCACACAGCGAGGAACTTTATGAGCTGTTTGCAAGGCTGTCTTTCCTGCCATCAAGTGTGATTATAATTATGAAAAATGAAGGGTGTGACTCCAGTTCGTGGAACATTGTTACTTGCAGGTATTTATTACTAAGCACTCATTCAAAAATATGTATGTGATTCATTATTCCATCAGTTCCACGCATGGAATATTGACATAGTATACTGATGTAGGCCTAATTTTCAAGTTTATTTTGTATAATGTCCATATGCATATGATTCTCCAATATTTATTTTTTCTGAGGCTTTCATAGAAATCAGATCACATTGTTGTGGTGTTCGCGATTCTGAAATTGGTGATCAAATACGCTAGAAACACTTAATTTTTGCAATTAATTAATTTCACACTTTATGCACTTAATTTTTAATAATGAAAAATTCGAAAAAAGTTAGATTTGCTTTTTTCAATTTGAGGTAGTCTACACCGTTGGTCGTCCATAAAACATCATATGAAGATGAAAAGCTCTGATGACCAAAAATCTGAATACACTAATGAGAAAACTCGCGTCTAAAATGAAAGCTCTATTTATAGCATGGTCGTGAAGCACTATTACGTTCAACGACAGGAAATTCGTCTTTTTAGTTACGAGAAATAAAAAGATACTTCATGCCCGCTGCAAGAGAATTCTGCATATTCAAAATAAGTGCAAAGTTTTTGTCACAATTGATAAAACAATTTTCGCAATGGACTCAGTGAAAAACCGCTGCTAGTATTGGGAAGTTGTGATCATAGATTGCCTTTCAGCATTTAAAAATATTCTGAAGGGAGCATCAGGAGAGCGCATTGGCCTTTACCACATTTAGACATCATGGAAAATATGCCCACCTTTCTTCCTTCTCAAAATATAATCTGTAATTCCCGTACTGTTCCGAAGACGTACAGCGTACAGTAAGCTCTACTACTCACCGCCGTGTTGTCGTGGTCCAAACTAATCCCTACAGTGCAATGCATTTACGGTCACAAAAAAGCCAAAACTTTATTTCGACGAACCTTGAAGAACGAGGCATAAGAGCTTTCCACCGGCAAAACAAATGAAAACTCAGCCTAAACTAGTCAATGTTCGTAAGGACTTTGAAGGCTCTGAGATCCGTGTGAATAATATCTACAGAATTAAGTCCTGATACTGTCAGCTTGGACTGTGCGTGATGCATCCTAACTTTAGAGGTGTAGATCCCTTTTGCTATCTCTCAGGCTTGTTGTATGGCTTCAGGAGCTATAAAATTGATGCCTCGAAGAGGATAGTTTTAAAGAAGATAATAATAAGTTCTAGGAGTCATCTCTGGGATGAATGATTTTTACAGATGTCCTCAGGAACTGTTCCATCTCATCTTTGAAGTCGGACCAGCTTTGACCGTGAAATTATCAGTTGATGTTGGCTGATTAATCATCATTCGAGGTGTTTACAACCTTATTTTAAAACGCTTTAACTACAGAACATTAGGAACCGATGAAGTCTCCTTGCCTTCAGAAAAGGTTGGTTCAGCAATCAGATCCAAGACATGATAACGACAACCATGTCCTGGAGTTCACAACAAAGAACCTGCTCCAAAAGAATCCACGTTCCTATGTGCCGGCCAGTATTAGAAATCGGTGTGATGAAGCACATCCCGTGAACAAAATAGAGTAGAATAGAATATGTTATCAGGAATGAGTAATTTGGTCCTTTCTTGTATTGCTACCCAAGTCCCATGCCGTTTAGAGAAAATGCGTTAATCAAACGCTTGCGCCTCAATCACTCACAGGCATTTCAGCCACGCATACGCATTGCAATCACTTACAAACCGTATGAGTTAGGAATGAGGTATGTAGAATAAGTACTTTCTAACACCTGAGAGTTTTTCCAATATTTATCGAGATGATTTTTAAATGAGTTCGCAGAGCCAGCAGAAACGACATTTTCAGGCAGCTGGTTCCAAATTTCAGTAATTTTAACTAGATATAAGTTTAGAGCCTGGGACATTGTGAAGCTTCTTATTATTAGTATATGGCCGTTATTTCTGGGTTGCAAGTTTCTGTCTCTCTAAAAAAGCTTTTTTAGGGCTGTGGCGATACGTGCTCTCCCTCTACATGTTACAGGATAAATACACAATAATTACGAGCATTAATTGAATTCTTACAAGATGAATGTATTACATACACATTTTACGTTAATTGAATGCAATCGATCTTACATAACGAGAGAGAGACGTCGCAAATTGGAGGAATCCAAACCCCCTGACATGAATACTATATTATGCATTAGTGAGGCCAACACAAGGAGGGTATGGACACAATTAATAAGCTTAACATTTACTGGAAAAACACACGGAAAAACACTAGAAATCCACGAAAATTTGTTATGAATCAAAGTAATTTTATGTCCTCGAATCGATTAATTCCACTCATAATTATTATTTAAATCACACAATGCCGAGTGGTTGCTAAGTTGAAACACTGCTCTATCTAACAATACATCCTAAATACACACGGACACGATAAATTTCGCCGAAAAACACTCCAATCCTGTCACTTAACCTCACTGTTAATTCTAATTAACGATACTCCTGACCTAATGATTACTGCAGTTTCATCAACCAGTTCAATAACAAAATTATCATCATTGGGAATTCAGTTCGAATATTTTCGCCGTACGGACGCACACACTATCCGCACACACGTTCAGTAGCCCTACACGCCGCACAGCACACCTATCGTTTACACTATGCATGTGCAGGCTCTTTTCGCTGGTTTCCAGCCTCCACTGGGTTTACAGGGCCCAAGGTAAAGTTGTATTAATTAGTATTCCACTTCATTCCTGTTGACGATATTCTGAAGCAATCACGTAGACATTAAATCCAAGTTGATGCTGAAACCCCGAGCAGCTCCAAATTAATTGCTGGTGAAACTTTCCTAAGTTTATGTGCACCTTTCCAAGTTTCCAATTTCTCGTAGAAGTTGTATTAGATGTAGATATCCCGATAGATTCCGACAGCTTCCGGTAGATTCTGATCCCGATCCAGATCCTGGCTGATCCCGTAGATCCCGTAAATCCCGTATATTCCGTGGATTCCGTAGCTCCGTAGATCCCTTAGGTTCCGTAGGTTACGTCGGTCCCGTATATCCCGTAGCTTACGTAGGTCCCTTATGTCCCGCAGCTTACGTAGGTCCCTCCCTAAAATGAGAGAAAAGTCCTCCATAAGTGCATGCCTTGATAGAGCTGCCCTACTACGCTTATGACGATAAAGGTGCCCTATTAAGTTTATTCCTGTTTTCTATATCAGAAGTAATCTCACCTCCCACCGCCGTGTCTGTCTTTTGCTTGTTGCCTCCTCGATGTCGCTCACTCCCCCAGCTTGTAGACCCCCGCTGTAGAATCGTCGTCGCTCCTAGCACTGTCGTTCACACTTATCGCCTTGCTATTCTGACCGTCTTGGTTTCCTAACTGCTGCTTATATATCTTCCGTTGGTGTTTTCTAGAAACACGCCTCCTAACTTTTAGCCCCTCCTTTCGCAGTTGGTCTTGCTTGTGTCAGTTTGCAGTTTTGACCGTTAGTCTCTTCAATGTTTCCCACTTTTCGAGGCTCTCATAGGACATATTTCACCTGCTGGGCGTCCGTTGCTCAGACTTGCTTACGTTGCTTGTTTTGTTTGTGTTCTGCTGCTCGATGGCCGTTGGCTTTTAATGAGTCTGAGGCCCAACTGCTCGCACTCCCCGCATGCCTGTACACCTTCCCACATCCTTATAACACATCACACACATCCTTATACGTTAACACATCATTCCACATCACTATGATTTATCTCTACTATCATTACACATCACTACTATCACCAGAGGGCAACATCATTAGAGCCATTGATATGTTTTAAGGCCTCGATTAGTTGTCCTCACAGTCTTCTTTATTCTAGGGAGATGAGCTCGAGCTGCTGAGGATGCCTTTCGTAGCTGAAATTGATGAGTTCAGGAATGATCTTCGTTGATTTACTCAGAATTTTCCCCATTTTAATAATACGTACCAAGGACTACTATAAACAGGACATGCACAATCATATAGTGGACTACGCTAGCGGAGGCCAGTTCATTGACCTGAGTGACCTCAGTTAGTCACAAACTGTCACAGTGCGAGCATTGTGGTAATCTGTCGCTCGGTTTGAATCGGACATTCTTGTTTGTTTCGAGGCACATGGGTGTATTTCTAAGTGGATACTGTTTGTTTACAAAGTTTACTGCTAATTATATGTATTAAAAATGCCGAACAAGTGTGGGGTTTTGAACTGTTGGGGTAATTACAATAAGGAGAACAGGCGCCGCGTGTTTCGCTTGCCGAAAGAGCAGTCTGAGAGACAAAAGTGGCTTGGAAGTGGCTTGATGTTATTCCACCTCGTGAAAACTTTGTTGTGTATCCAGACAAGTTTTTCATTTGTGAGATACACTGGGGTGCTGACCGACCTTTGATCAAATTGCATGGTGGTTCTATGCGACCTGGAATCCCTCCCAGTATCTCAGTATCTTCAATGTGCCTACTTCATGTCTGCCATCTCCAAAACCTGCACCTCGCCCGGCGAAAGTTGAATATCAACAACTGAGGTATTTTCTTTAGAAGGAAAAGATTACTTGATTTGATGCTTTCAAACCTGAACGCAACCTGTTGAAGCAGTATAAGAACTTGATTATTTCAAGACCGAAAGAAAGGCACGTGTGTTTGTTCATGACAGACAACTTCAGTGAGTGGAGCCTGTCTGTGATTGTCGAAAACAAGCCCACTTTGTGTTCCCCACTGACGTTCAGTGTATTCAAGAACGGCATTAGTACCACTGTTCAAGACACTGTTGTTAAGACTAGTAGCTACAACTCTACGATATTTTATAATACGAATTCGCTTACCTCTATTTACCTTGCTCTCCAGTCAGTGTCGCTTTGCGTGAATGATGGACGTCCTCCAACTGTGCACAGTGCGAATTCGACAACCTCCAACCGTGACATACAACCCCATTTACGTGACAAATATCCCTACGCTAGTGTTATTAACTGAATCTACTTAGCCTACTATTCTACAAGTGCAGTGTCGCGAATTTGCACGCCACGAATATTCACGACACTTCATGAATAAGAGTCAAGGTTTTAAGCTAAATTGATTTACTTAGAATTATCTAGCAATGAAATATTTTTGTATTTAAGAGATTTTCATTAACTAATATTGACGATTTGACCGTCAAAGAAAAAATGGTTAAGGGTTTTAAGCCGTCCCTCCAATAAAACTGGCCTCTTGCTAAGCAATCAAGTTGACATTTAAAACTGAGGTCTGCAAGATCCAGAATATTAATAGAATGCTGGAGAGAACGGCTAGTCTCAGCACCCCCACGCTCGAGGTCCGTCGGTCCCTGGGGTCTCGAGCCGGACTGTCAGTCTTTCACCACCAGAACTGCGCTCAATCGGAATCCTAGGCAGCGTACGCTGAGCTCCAGCGGTAAAGTGCGTATATGACCCGTGCTCAAGGATTGCCGACGCAGGACCCGTAGCCTCCACTTCTTCCTGCTGTTAAAATAAAGATTTTCTCACGAAGCTCAACGGAATACCGGGACAATGTTACTATTAATGCCAAATGTAAAACAGAGACCTAATTACAGGCGAGTAACCTACCATTGACAACGAGGACTTATTCACTGGCAAGAGTTCGTCCGTCGCTGTCCCAAGGTTGGTAGCAATCACCCGATTTGTTTGTACTGTTGGAAATTGACGGATTGATTATTCTGTTAATGATGGACCTAGCAAGTGTATTTCAGTATGGTATGCTGTCAGACAACTTTCTATTTATTGATACAAACCTAAAAGATACGTGCTCTTTTAGTGTTTCCATCAGAAACTGCTTGGCGTGAGAGAAATTAAAGTTAGAACGAAAATAGTAGAAGAAGCGTACTCCACAGGGATAGTAAAGGACAGTAGTAGTTTTGATGTTTTGAAAGGAAAAGGAAATTTTAATTTACAGAGTGGAAGTCAGGGTTGGGAGTGTCTTTTCAGACGTTCTCATTATTAGACGAATCCACTCGTATTTGGGTAATTTTATTTAGCGTTAGACAATAGTCTAATTTTTAGTTGTTTATTTTTAATTCTAGATAAACCAGTTTAAATACGGAGTACGCGTCAAACAATTGGTGCTCGGTAGTACAACAAAACAAAATGAAAGAAATTCTATTTATTAACACAAAATATAGCAAGGTGAAAGCAAAGAAGAAGTAGAAAGTCACGTTTAGCCGACGATGGAGCAGGATCAGCATCCACCATCAGCACGTAGCCCGACGCCCCTGCTCCACACTGCAGCGAATCCTTACAGTCAGAATAGACTACACATATGCAATATGGACAAGTTGAGTGACTTGGGACTGGATCTAACCTCTGAACGCGACGGCACTGAAACTCTTACTCTTCTATCTATCCGCGTAACGACGTTGGTAGTTTTTACTGCTTATTCCTAGCTCTGCTCTGTAGAACCACAGAAGTTCGGAAACTACATTAATTACTTCTATAGAAAGTGTAAATTTCGATAACTGATCTCCACGACAACGACTATTTCCAACCGTACAACCAGCACTTCAACCACTTCATCACCACCTGAGCCTTTTCTCGCTCACACCAATACGGAACCGACACACGACGCGGTCGCACACAACCAACAACTGAGGCTGCTCAAGCGGCACCCCTCACGTAAGCCAAGGCGTCCCCGTTGAGGTGTCAACTACTAATTTATATGTTATGTCACATCTCCACGTGATTTTAAAATCACAATACTTTAGATGCATTACTTACTGCTACGGAGTCCACATTTAGCTACTACCTTAACTACCATAATCTATCTAAATCTAAAAGATAATTTAGACATCTAAACTGTAACGTAGTCGATGATCCAGGCGGGAGGTCTTCTATCTCTCTTCATCCGCTGTGGTTCATTCTCACCCCCACTTTGTTCAACCTTCATTTGCTTCTCTTGGAACGGCGACAGCCTCCCACCTCTCTCACCCCTAGCTACTTCGTCTCGGGGTAAAAGAGGTACTACTGATCGTACGTCAAGTACGTATCTTGACACCCATCCACTTCAATATTATTCGATGAGATCACTCCTGTTACCATGCCTCTGCCCCACTAAGTAGTGCGATTTGCATCAGGCGGTTTTACCCACACTTCTTCTCCCGCTCTTATTGCCGAATCATTATGGTGGCCTCCATCTACTCATGTCAGATGCACTGACGGATACCTCCATTCATATTTGTACACTGAGCGTTGAGGAACAGACAGCTCATCTTGTCCAGATCTAGGCGGGCTATTGTACCAATACACAGCCTCAATTGGCGAAATTCTTCCTCTTTCCGCGATTGCTGTCACCGTTCGGTGGTGCCGTTCCACTTTTCCATTTACTGCAGGTCGGTACGCAGATCTAAACACTCTTTCAACATTCCACTCTTGCAGCATATCTGCTCACATTTGAGACTGGAAAACAGTACTGTTATCCATTAATAACTCGTCGACTGGGCCCCTTTCCAAGAAAATATTGTTTAATTTCGTGACGATGCATTGCGTGTTTTCTCTTCTCAGTTCTCGCCACACTGCAAAGCGCCACGGCCCGCAATCAACAATAGATAAATAGGTTCGTCCTCAAGGACTACTATAAACAGGATGTGCACGGCCATATAGCTGGCTACGCTAGCGGAGGCCATTGGATTCTTGGTAACATAACATTTTCTATCGGACAAATTGATCAAAAATCACTTCTTTCAAGCAATAGAAGGCATAATAAGGTTTTACAGTGAATTTTAGCGACCAATTTCTAGTGAATTTTAGCAACCCTTTAGCGACCAATTTCTTTTTCTAGTTTCTACGTTTAAGCTAACAAAGACCGTCTGTACACTGATGCAATGAAGCACGCTGAGTGCCAGGCAGCCAAAAGAACAACGCTGTAACATGCCGCAGCGTTTAAACCTAGTAGCAACCTCATATTGTTCACTATTTAATTATTAGAACAATTCTCACAAAGACCGTAAAAGAGAACCGTGTGGTCCTTTTCGTCGTTATAGGGTTAAAGCACTGTAACGCTTTGAAATACCTATTTTAGCCGGACTTGACATATATTATTGTATGAGTTTAGTGGCCATTTTACAGAAAGCCGAGTTGCTGCAGTTGTAGACTTTACAAAATGGATTATAGATAAACCTTTTTCAATGCAAAGAACCAAAAATAGAAACATTCACGCAAATAAACAAACAGACGTAGAAGCAAAAACCAACCAAATTGCAGCGATTAGTCAGCCAACCGTGCCTTCTTTACAGAGGTCTGAAGAAGGACTGCATTCTTCAGCATTCAGGCGAATCTGTACTTCATATACCAAGAGAAACACATGCTTCTGCTGCAGTGTCTGGACTTAGTCAAATGTTTCCCTCAGCACCAGGTCATTGTCAATAGATGAAGTGATGTACTGCAGCTTGCGTTCGCATGGCAGTACCAAAAAGTCTCTGAGCTGTTCATTATTATACTTTGGGTATGATTGAAGACCAAAACAATAATCATTCATGGAAAACTGCTTCTATAATAAAAGTTCCAACTGACGTGTCAAAAATACCAACTTTTTCTCCTTCTCGGTGTCGACACAGGCTGATGTGTGAACTTGAAGAAGAGTGACAACATTTTGGATCGTTTTGTCAAACGGGATGTCATAGTACATTGCCAAGCGCACAGTTTCGTCGAACTGAATACACGATCTCAAACCATTGTTGGGATGAAGTGCCTTAAACAGTGGTACACTAATGTCGTTCTTGAACGAACTGAGCGTTAGTGGGGAACACAAGGTGGGCTTGTATTCGACAATCACAGACAGGCTGCATTCACTGAGGTTGTCGGTCATGAACAAACAAAGAAGCCTTTCTTTCGATCTTGAAATAATCAAGTTCTTGTACTGCTTCTGCAGGTTATGTTCAGGCTTGAAACCATCAAATGAAGTAATCTTTTCCTTCTGAAGAAAATGCATCAGTTGTTGATCTTCAACTTTCGCCGGGCGAGGTGCAGGTTTTGGAGGTGGCAGACATGAAGCAGGCACATTGAAGATACTGAGATACTGGGAAGGATTCCAGGTCGCATAGAACCACCATGCAATTTGATCAAAGGTGGGTCATCACACCAGTGTATCTCACAAATGAAAAACTTGTCTGGATTAACAACAAAATTTTCACGAGGTAGCAGAACATCAAGCCACTTCTGTCTCTCAGCCTGCTCTTTCGGCAGGCGAAACACGCAGCGCCTGTTCTCCTTATTGTAATTACCCCGACAGTTCAAAACCCCACACTTGTTCGGTATTTTTAATACATATAATTAGCCATAAACTTTGTAAACAAACAGTATCCACTTAAAAATGCAGCAATGTGCCTCGAAACAAACAACAATGTCCGATTCAATCCGAGCGACAGACTACGACAATGTTCGCACTGTGACAGATGGTGGCTAACTGAGCTCACTCAGCTCAGTGAACTGGCCTCCGCTAGCGTAGTCAGGTATATGTCCGTGCACGTCCTGTTTATAGTAGTCCTTGGTTGTCTTCTATAATGCGTGCCGTCGATGGCCAAGCGTCGTTAATTGTTTTTCACACTTACTCCTGCTTCGTGCTTCAAAAGAGAAGGATCAATTGACTGACATCGCTCACATGCTCTCACAACTCTTTTCACGTCCTCTCGTGAAACATTTGGATCCATTTTTCTGGCTAAGTACAGGGTTCTATCGACTCCAACGTGGTGTTTATTATGCGCTTCTATTATATTCGTGTATGCACTAGAAAAACCTGTTCATGCTCGTCGATATCGTTGCCGCCTACTTCGAGCCCACACAGCCACCTTTTCTTCGCGCGAGTTAATACGTCCGCTTTATTCTTATCAGCAGGTACTAGTGAATTCTGGATTTTTAGTCCGAACTCAATCATCATTTTTCTAAAGTTTCCCAGCCTTCGTTTAATGAGCATTTCCGCAGCGCCTTTCGTGTGGACGCCCTTCTCGACGCTAACGACAGATTGCAGACCCGCTGCCACAGTTGCTGAATAAATTCTTAACTCTATTGAGGTCATGCCCCTCTTAAGTGCTAAGTTCACTCACTTTAACACTGTCTCTAACTCTGCAACATTGATATGACTGAAATCTTCTTTCTTTCTGAGCCACGTCGCATCTTCAATGGCCTTGCCATTTATTTCTTACACCGCTCCGAGCACGATTTTACTTGCGTCTGTCCATACCACTCCATGCTGGACATCGGGCACCGACCACCTTCCTCTTACTGGGCCTTCTACTTTTACTCTTTCAATTACTTCCCAAATCATGGACATTACATGTTCGCCTACGAAGTTTCCCAGTGCGATCCTTCGGCCCTTCTTTTAATGTAACTACAGGCAACTCGTAGTCACCCCGCTACATATAAGGTAGTGCCCCACTAGTGTCCCGCAGGCTGAAAACAACTCCCTTCTTGTGAGCACATCGGCGACTTCCGGTATTTTATTACCTCTGTGAAAGTCTCCAACCTTTGACAACCGCAGCCCTAAAACTGCGTCTTCATCCAGCGCTTCCGGTGCTTTCGTTATCAACCCAAATTTGTTAATGTGGCTGACTACTTCTGTAACTGAAACTTTGGTTTCATCAACGAGTATATCATCGATATACGAGCTGGAGGCGTTTTTAATTGTATCATCTATGGTCAATACGTGCTTCAACACTTTTGACGTGATGCGTAGTGCAGAATTCTGTCCGAAACCTAAGCGATTAAGGCAGAACGGCCCTTTATAATTTACTAACTGGTTGCGCCACAGTTCCTTATCAACTCTTAATTGCAAATAAGCTGCTTTCAGGTCTACTATTGACATGTATTCGCTCGTGCGACGCCATTTGCGTAATGTCTTGTCGCAGCAATCAATCACATCATCACTAGTATGGCACGCAACATTCGTATTGAGTTCGCAAAAATCCAACCCTGGCCTTACTTGGTTCTTTGTTGGCTGTTCTACAGTCGTGATTGCGAGAATACCTACAACGAAAATTTCTTCCCACGGTAGAAGAATACCTTCTGTAAGCCACCTGTCAATTTCCTTTTCGAACTCTTCTTTTTTTTTGCACCCGTTAGCGTCCCTTCATAACAACTTACTCTGTTACGTAATGTAACGGGTTGATTATTCTTCCAATGACACTTCACTGTCCAATACTCCCCATTAAATTCTGCATTTAAGTTTGAGTCATCAATGACTAACTGCCCTTGCACTTTCTCTTTCTTCATGGCCTGCTTTCTTTTGGCCTGCTGAGCCAAATTCCACTTTCCCGCGCTTAACCGTCGCGCCACCAAGCCTGTCGATGACATCAGTTCCAAGTACTACGTCCACGCCGTACACCAGCCGGTCTGACACCACAGCTTTCGCGACCACCGGCATTCCTTCTTTCAATACTATCTTTACACGATTTGCCACTTTACACTCCACTTTTCGACAATCAAAAGCACTGATGCTCGCATCACCATCATATTGAGCTATGTACTTAGAATGGACGACCGTCATGGTGCATCCTGTGTCTACCAAAGCCTACGCAGGCTCTTTGTTAATTAATACTTCAACAATTGGCAGCCTTCCTCCACACGCCCTCACCTCGGCAGGTTAACTACAGGCGCAATAGTCATCCCTCACTCGTTTCCCGAAGTTTACTCATGACACTTACTGGCAATATGACCGAGCTTGTTGCATTTAGAACATCTCACCACTTGCTTGTTACAATTCCTGATCATGTGAGGTCCTCCACACCGAAAGCATTGTCCTCTGAACTGGCCGCTGCCGGCTTTACCATACCTTTCTCTCATTGCTTCCTCTACCGTCACGACTGCTACGCCGCCTCGCTGATTGGCAGTTAGAATTCTAGCTTGAGCAATCAATTCACTAATTTTCAGTTTCAGCACGTTGGGTATCCGCTTCAGGTCAACACTAACATGATCTGGGAATCTTTTTATAAAGGACAGCTTGATTGCTCTTTCTAACCCTGCATCCCAATGCAACGCTAACCTCGTCACGCGTTTAAGTTCATTAGCAAATACATCTACAGGTTCTCCAACCCACTTCATGTTGAGAAGTTTATCATATGCAATAAAAGGATCGTCAGCAAAAACAATATGCAATGTCTCCTTAATTTTGTCTGCACTTGCTTTGTCCCCATCACTCAACTCCATATACAATGCAAGCACATCACCTTCTAGATGCAATGGGATAAACATAGCTAAATCCGATAGTTTCTGTAATCGAGCAACCAAGTTAATTTTCGCTAACCAAGTCATCACATTACTTTTGCCAGTAAGTGGCTTGAGAAAATCTCTTGAAATACCACAAGCCATCTTGTAGTAGGCCTAAATAGCTTGTTGTTAAGACTAGTAGTTACAACTCTACGGTATTTTATAATACGAATTTGCTTACCTCGATTTGCCTTGGTCTCCAGTCAGTGTCGCTTTGCGGAATGATGTACGTCCTCCAATCGTGCGCAATGCGAATTCGACAACCTACAACCGTGACATACGAGTACAACCCCCATTTACCTGACAAATATCCCTACACTAGTGTTAGTAACTGAATCTACTTAGCCTACAATTCTACAAGTAGAGATCTCCACGGCAACGGCTATTTCCAACCGTACAACCGGCACTTCAACCACTTCATCAACACCTGAGCCTTTTCTCGCTCACACCAATACGGAACCGACACACGACGCGGTCGCACACAACCAACAACTAAGGCTGCTCAAGCGGCACCCCTTACGCAAGCGTAGGCGTCCCCGTTGAGGGGCCAACTACTAATTTCTACATTAAGCCACAGATACTTCATCCCAACAATGGTTTGAGATCGTATGCGCAGTCTGACGAAACTGTGCGCTTGGCAATGAACTATGACATCCCGTTTGACAAAACTATCCAAAATGTCACCCTTCAAGCTCAAACGTCAGCCTATGTCGACACCGAGAAGGAGAAGAAGTTGGTATTTTTGACACGTCAGTTGGAACTTTTATCGCAGAAGTAGTTTTCCATGAATGATTATTGTTTTGCTCTTCAATCATACCCGAAGTGTAATTATGAACAGCTCAGAGACTTTGGTGCTGCCATGCAAGCGCAAGCTGCAGTACATCACTTCATCTATTGACAAGGATCAGCTCTTGAGGGAAACATTTGACAAAGTCCAGACACTGCGTAAGAAGAATGTGTTCCTCTGGGTAGATGAAGTACAAATTCGCCCAACTGTTTCATTTTCTGGTGGGTTGCTGAGTGGCATGGCCGAGAACAACCGAGACTGCAAGGCCACTTCTATGCTGTGTGTTATGATGAAGTCGCTGCACGAAAGGCCTAGTCTGATAATTTCTTACACCCGTTCACAAGCTGACGGCAGTATACCAGCTTGAGCGTATGAAGGAGGCTGCAGCTGCTGTTGAGTGGGGAAGTGGACGTGTCATCGGGTCTATCACAGACAGCCACAAGGTGAACCAGCAGTATTGTAAGCTGTTTGAACGACTAGGTGATTGCAGTGCCACAGCCAAGTATCCTCTTGACAACGAGCGTCTCTGGTTTCTCCTTTTTGACACAGTACATCTGCTAAACAACTGGAGCTAAACAACTGGAGCTACATCTGCTAAAAAACTGCATACGCAACAACTGGATCAGTGAGAAGGGCCGGAAGATCAGTTTTGACAATGAAACAACGGCATCATTTGCAGACGTCAAGGAACTGTACGAGTCAGAGAAAGGCAGCATTCTGACGACTACTACACTCACTCAACCCCTCAACTTTCCTGTCAACCCCTCAAATTTGCTGTCAACCCCTCAGAGAAAGACCAGCAGTAGAATGCAGTCCGTTTTCAGGCCTCTGTCAAGAAGGCCTGGTTGGCTGACTAATCGCTGCAGTTTGATAAGTTTTTGCTTCTATGTCTGTTTGTTTATTTACTTGAATGTTTGTATGTTTGTTTGTTTGCATTGGAAAAGTTTTAACTATAATCCATGTTGTAAATTCTAAAACTGCAATATCTTGGATTTCTATAAAGTGGCCACTAAGCTCAAACAATAATACATGTTAAGTGCGGCTAAAATTGATATTTCAAAGCATTACAGTGCTTTAAACGATTTAAAATTCTTTGTGAAACCTTGTTATCCCTTCTATTGCTTTGAAGCAGTAATTTTTGATAAATTTGTCCTATAGAAATTGTTATGGTACTAAGAATGCAATGGCCTTCGCTAGCGTAGTCTACTATATGGCTGTGCACGTCCTGTTTATAGTAGTCCTTGATATGTACGTATTCGAACAGTAAGGAATGAGAGTCACACTGCATGTTCGAGATGTGTCCGGACAAGCGCTTTATAGAGCGGTAATATTATGTTATTGGACTTTCATTCAGTTTTTTGATTATAAAACTAAGGATCCTTCTTGCATTTTTGACACTTTTTTCTACTTCTCTGTTATGTTTGAGATATTTAGTGATAATGAAACTGAGATATCTTTATTTCGGTACTGCTTCTACGAGTGTACTAGTCATCGTTGGTTGGAAATGTCAGTTATTAGCAAGAATGTGAATTACTGAACACCTATCAATTTTAAAGCTCATTTGCCAGGTTTCGGTCTATTTTAGTAGATGATCGAGGTCTGACTGCATAGCCTTTCTGTCTCTTCTGGTGAACGTTCAGTGACTGAGTTTCGCATCGTCGGTGAATTGGTTGATTTTACTTATGATTCCACCGTCAAGGTTGTTCATATAGATGATGAAGACGAGTGCGCCTAAAATGCTTCTTCAGGGGACTCCTGATGTTACATGTGTCAAATCATTGGCTTGCTTATGAATCATCACGCATTGAGTGCTCCCAGTGAATCAGTTTCGTATCCAGCGGAAGTGGTAGTAGTCTCTGTGGACTTATTTTAAAATGAATTCTTGTATAATTCAGCTAAAGACCTGCAATTATTGTTTGATTTGAGCCGCTGTATGGACTACTTTCATAAAGAATTTCAGGAGTAACTGTGTTAGTGATCATTTAGAGTGTGTATACAGGACTCTGAGAACTAATAATAGCACCGAGTTTCGGCATCAAGACGGCAGTTCACAGTAATGTAACAGTCAGCTTTCGCGCAAATTAATTAGTTAGCCTTACATGCAAATTAATGCACAGAGCTGTGATCTCATAATTAATGAAGAGGTCAACGTAAGTGAAATAAGAGTAATTGGAGCGCGGCTCAACTTAATTATCTCAGAAATTAAGAGAAAGCCCACAAGTAAAATTAGTGGACTAGCCGACTGGTTATTCTGCAGAGAAGATTGATAACTTCGGAGAGTAGAATTATTATGTATAGGTTATCACAGTATTAAAATAAATGATCATAAACACATTTTTTGTAGTTTCAAACATTGGACAAAAATTAGATTGGAAACATCCGAATATGGGTTCAAAACTTCTCATTCACATTTCTAAACGGCAGATAACTTTGTTATTTCCCCTGAATATGAGAAATTGTGTAAAAAAAAGTTTTTTACCCATTGTAACTTGACTAAAATTTTCGTTAGACAGTTTGAATCAAAAGCAGAAAACTAATTATGAAACCTAATGTGCAATTTTAAAAATTGAGTGTTATCGAACTTGAAAATGTCTTGTCTCAAAAAGGACAGAAATATCCAAACATGTAATTTTCAACCCGAATGCCTAATAGCTGCTAACTCATTTCTACACGTAACTTTTTCGATTTTAAATCAAACTTTATTACAATTTCATTGATTGTCTTAATGCAAATTGAATTCTTGCTTGCGTTATTGAATCATAATTTATATTTACATCTTAACTCATCAGAATCAAGATTAACATCTACATCTTAACTGAACAGATTCATGATCAACATCCACGACTTAATTCAACAGAATCATGATCTACGCCTACATTTTAACTCAACAGAACCATGATCTACATCTTAATTCAGTGATTCCCTTAACTATCACTGTGCCACGGCACGCTGGTGAGCAATGGAGGCTGCTCAGGTGTGTCGCGAAACAATAGCAAGGCACACCCGAGCGCTTAAAAATTGTTGATATAATTAATATGCTAGCAGCGAATAATCTATTTAAAATTTTAGCTGAAAAATAAGACAGTACCTCAAGTTACATATTGCACACAAAGAATCTCATATTTCTGTACAATGTTTTTAAATGATGAACAATGGCTGCATTGTCAGCAAAAGATTAACTGTAAATTTATATAGTCTCACTAGTGTTCATTACTAGTCGTTACAAAATGTGACTTGAGTCAATGAACTGTGCTGATAGTTGAGCGAACCTTAGTGAAAGTGAACGAATAAGTTACAGTACAAACAGCCAATCAATTTGCGAAACTGTCACAGGATGTATCATACGATTTCGCCTTTGAATGAAATAGTTCATATTTTTTCTTTATAGTTACCTTTGAATTGCTATTAATTTGAGCGATAGTTTTTGCAAATAAATTTCATTAAGATTAATACTGCATTGTTGAGATTCTTTTTAGTTTCCTGTCTCAGTCGTGATATGCTAAGCAAGTGCGGTGGTTTACATAGTTTTATTGTTATCACCGCCTTCTTTGGCTGCATCAATCCCTTAACCATGGATAAGTTCCTCAAACGAAAAACTGATTGGGACGAAGATGATTCCCCGAAACCTGAACAAAAATTTACTCCTAATGAATCAGTTCCAGTTAAAAAGGTGAAAGTTTACCGGGTGTACAGTGATAATTATTTAAAATATGGATTTAACTGGACTGGTGACGCTCAGAGGCCTTCCCTACTGTATGTTGAGAGCAGCCAGACTCTGTCCAATGAAACAATGGTGTCAAGTAAATTGAATACGCACTTCACTATAAAACACCCGAGTCTTCAAAATGCAAGTATCAAGTATTTTGGAAGGTTGTTGCAATCAAATACAAAGCAAAGTAAACTGTTTCAGAAAACAATGGCTGTGTCTGAAAATACTCAAGTAGCATCTTATGAGGTGTTAGAAATTATTACTGTTAATTCAAAGTCTCATGTTTTTGCCAAAACAATAATTTTATCAGCGTGCAAAAAAAATTGTTAAAACTATGTTGGTGACAATGCTGAAAACGAAATTAGTGAAATTCTTCTTTCAAATAACACAATTAATAGAAGGATTCTCGAGTTCTTAGATAACATTAAGGAAAGCGTAGTAGCCAAACAACAAATTGTTTGCGTTATTAATCCATGAATCTACTGACATCAGTAATTATGCCCAATTAATTGCATTAATACGTTTTATTGATGATGATGATGCCATAATTAACCAATTTATTTGCTGTAAGAAGTTATTCACAAGTACTAAAGGTCAAAATGTTTTTGATATATTGACGGCACACCTTGAAAAGTATGGCTTATCATGGGACTCGTGTGTAGGAGTTTATACTGATGGATATGGTGGGTTCAGTGGAAGGTTTCGCCTCTCTGGTGAAGAAAGTCAATTCTAGCATCGTGCGAACTCATTGGTTTTTGCATAGGGAAGTACTGTTTTCCAAGATCACTTAAAATAAACTGAAGGATGTATTAAATCAAGTCATCGAAATAGTAAATTACATTAAAACACGGCCTATGAAGACTAAAATATTTGAGATGTCATGCAAGGATGTTATGCCTACTATTACATGCAGAAATACGTTAGTTTTCCTAAGGAAAAGTGTTTTCACATGTGAATTAACTATTTTCTCTCCCTCTTAGCGAATGGAAATCATGATCGATTCTGCTAATACCTCAGTAATGACTTGTGGATGTCCCAAGTTGAGTATTTAACAGAGATATTTTGCCACCTAAATTCTTTGAACACCGAAACGCAAGGTAAAAATGAAAACGTGCTAATTTATACAGATAAATTGGTTGTTTCAAAAAAAATTGTTTTGTGGAGGAACAGAATCAAGGCCGGCAATTTAGACATTTTTCCATTAACTCAGAAAACTTGCAAGAAAAAGATGATTCCTATTATTAATGAACATCTCACAAGCTTAGCAAAACGAATTGATGAATACTTTCCCTCCATCACCATTGATGAGTATGATTGGATTTGCAATCCCTTTGAATGACGGAGAAGAATTAGCAAGTCTTTCCAGCGTTCGAGGACCGAAATTGAAGTATGCTCAGTTACCGTTAGACTCCTTTTGGATTTCAGTTATGGAAGAGTTACCAAAAAAGTTATCAAGATTCTGTTTCAGTTTTCAACTTCTTACGTATGTAAATTAGGGTTTAACTATTTGAAGAACATCAAAATCAAGAAATATGCAAGGCTTGAAAGTGTCGAGGAAGACTTAAGAGTATGCCTCTCTCACATTCGACCAATATTAGAGCGAGCTGTTGTACAGAAGCACAAGGCTTAAGTTTCACGCCAAAATCGTTAATTCTTTCATATGAGTATCATATCCTCTTTTTTCTTCGAATTCTACTGCAAATATTGTTTGAAATTTGGCTTATGGAAATAGAGAAGTAAATTAGGATGTGAACGTAAGATTTAGAATTTCTATATTTTTCTTATAACCGATGTACGAGATAATAAAATTCTATTTGTTTTTCTTGTTGTTTAAATCTACCTTTAACATATACGTAGGCTTAAGTGTTACGTGAAAAAAGCATTAGCAATAAAAGTTTAATTTTTTTCCGACAGGTGTGCCTCCAACAATTGAGAAGTTTAATAGTGTGCCACGGCTCGAAAATGTTTGCGAACCACTGTCTTACCTCAACTGAATCATGATTTACATCTACATCTTAAGTTAACAGAATCATGATCTGTTGGCACTGAAAATAGGAACAGAGGAGCATACCGAAATTGACAGTATCATAATATAGGACAACTGAAGGTACTGGTTGGCCACACACAAAGTATCCTACCGAAAATACAGGAAATACAGGGTGGCCCATCAGTAAGATACATTTTTAAAATTATTATAGCTATTAAACTTAAAATGGTGAAAAGATTTGGTTGATTTAGAATGAAAGAAAAAATTTCAAAGTTTAATAGAAATTTATAAATGAAACAATAAAATACGTTTGACTATGTAATACAATATCTTTTATATGACCTCTATTATTAATCAAACAATGGCGTGCTCTTTCAAAGCTGCTGTTTATTACTTTCCTTAATGTCTGTGGTAAAATGTTGTTGATCTCTTCAATGATGTTTAGTTTCAATTGCTGTAAAGTATCAGGCATTTCAATGTAAACATTTTTCTTTAAGTATCCCCAGAGAAAGAATCCAGGAGCACTGAGATCTAGAGATCAAGGCGGCCACGGTATAGCACCAAAACGAGAAATTATTCTGTTGGGAAAAATTGCTCTTAGCATTTGCATTGTTTCTTTCGCTGGGTGCGCTGTAGCTCCATCTTGTTGGAGAAAGGTAATCTCTTTGTTATTATCTCCAATTTCAGGTATCAAATATTCTTGAATCATCTGTCTATAGACGTTTTCATTAACACAAATTGCATCACCATTAGCATCTTCAAAAAATATGGTCCAATGATCCTCGAAGATGTGTTGCCACACCATACTGTTACTTTAGGTGAGTGAAGTGGACGTTCATGAATATCTTTTGGATTTTCTGAAGCCCAGAATCTGCAATTTTGCTTACTAACAAAACCATTGAGGTGAAAATGTTTCATCAGTCATTACTAAATTCTTTACCAAGTTTTCATTTTCTGCAAGCTGCAGAAATTTATTCGCAAAATTTAATTGCTTTTGGTAGTCCGTAGGATGGAGTTTTTGAGCTAATTGAATTTTATATGGATGATACTTTAGATCTTTTACCAAAATACCGTGCAGTGAGGTACGTGACATTCTCAGTTGAACTGAACGTCTCCTAGTTGACATTTTGGGCCGATCAGCAACACTAGTTGCAACAAGCTGAATTGAATCACCAGTTCGTATGGTCCGAGGCCTGCTACAACGTTGTCTGTCTGCTGTTGCTCCAGTTTCTCTAAATTTTAATACCATTTTTTATGCACTTCTTCAAAGGACTTCTTTCAATACCATCAATATTCCTGTAATTCCTCTGAGCTTCAGTGACCGAACAATTACATCGGAAGTAAAGTTCCACTATTTTTGCTCGTTGTTCCACTGCGTAGCGATTCATTTTGAGGGTGGATTTTATGAATTTTTTTGGGCAATATGTCGTGATTATCGGTGGACTTGATATGTACGCTGGTAGGAAACTTTGAAATCTCCTCATTCATTCTGAATCATCCAAATCTTTTTACCATATGTAGTTTTATAGCTATAAAAGTTTTAAAAACCTATCTTACTTATGGGCCACCCAGTACATTGCATCAACGTTGTTGTACGACATAACTGTCAATGAAACATGGTTAGATCCAAATGGAAGGCATCTCCCAACGGAAGTCTCATTGGAAGGATACGCCTTCCATAATGTCTGCAAACCTTCGCGTATCAACAAAGGTGGTGGTTCCCTTATCTACATCAAAGAAAAGTTCCAACCACAAATCCAAGCCAAACGAGTCACCGAAAAATGGAAGTATTACATTTCACCATCCAACCGCATTCAAGACAAACTATCAAAATTGTATTCGTGTACAGGAACCCAACCTGAACAACAATTGAAGATGACGAATTCTATGGTTACCTTGATAATATCTTTAGTGCTCCTCACATAACTCTAATCATGGGAAACTTCAATCTCCTCTAGATAAATTGGACTACTCGTCAAAGTCGAGCACCCAGTTCTAAGCTTATTGATCTGATATATACAAATTTGTTACAGCAGCATGTCCACAAATCGACCATACGAAATAATAATCTTGACTTCGTCATGACGACCCCAGGCTTCAGAATAATTGGATTAGAAGTTCCGAACAAGATCGGTGACCGCCATATGATAAACTTCGCACTCGAAGTACACGATCCTAACACAAGGACTTTACAAAAACAAGTTCTCGACAACAAACAGTCAAACTTTGAATCAGTGAAAGAAAAGCTTGGCAGCAATGAGTGCGAAGTAGCGATGAGGAACAAAAAAGTAGACATGCTAGATGATACTCAAAGAAAAAATTGCCACTGCCGCAGAGTACCATATCCCAACAAAGCGAATGAGGCCAACCAATAACCCTCTTTGATTTTCGCAAGGAATTAAAGACCTTATAAATGTCAGACAACAGTCATCCAGAAAACAAACGATACCAAACAGAACCCTATTATTAGGAACATATCTGCCCCTGCAGGGCCGTTACGCGAACGATAAAATCTAGAAAGTAAAATAAAAAATTGCAGTTGCAGCACGAGCCAAAACTAACTCAAAGAGCTTCTACAAATATGTAAACGACAGGCAACTCAAAAGAGACAGTATTAGGCCACTGATCGATCCTGAGGGCTCAACTCAAACGGACAACAAAAACAAACCTAACATTCTCAATACATACTTCACTTCAGTGCTCATTCGCAAAGACTTAACTAAAATCCTGAAACCTCATGCATTAAATCCTCAGGAAATCCTGACAGATACCGAATTTACAGTAAAAGAGGCAGAAAAACCGCTCAGTATTTTAAACCCATATAAGTTAATCGAACCCGACGACGTTTCTTCCCGGATACTCACATAAACAGCCGAAGTAATTAGCGAACACTTAGTAAACATGTTCCCTCGATCACTTGAAACTGGCATAGTTTCGGAGGATAGGAAGCAAAAAAATGTTACTCCTATTTTCAAAAATGGGAACAAACAAACACCAAATAACTATCGCCCAATCAGTCTGACATCTGTCATGAGTAAAATAACAGAAAGACTTCTCAAAGTCTGTATAACAAAGCACTTTCGTGATCAAAGTCTTATTACTGACACCCAGCGTGGATTCAGGGAAAAATGTAGCTGCTTCACAAACTTCCTTGACTTCTTTGGAGAAATCAACCGCATGTACGACCGTACAAAAACCTATAGGGGTCACTCTAAGAATCATTCCTCTGTCCCAACCTTCAGACATCTCTTATCTCCGAGCAGACATTGAAAATCTTTATCTTTTATCTCACTCGGAGTGAGCGCCTGAGGGAGTAAGGGACCGTCGACGAACCCAATTGAAGAAAACGCAATTAAAGGCAGGATGAGTTTAATAGTTTATATTTAGGCATCTGAATATTCTATTAGTTGTTGCTTCTTTTTTCGCCGTGCACGTCTTGATGTCGAGTATTGGCGTACTGGCATCTTGCCAGTAGTGCGCTTGGGACGTGCAGACTTGGAGCACGTGACGTTCTTGTTAATGCATAAGTTGTTTGAGCCCATCCTGTCCGCAGACAGGATGGCTGGTTTCTGCTTCCTTTGCTCTGCTATTGGCTGTGTGTTGAGTTCTTCAAGTGATGAGAACTCTTGGTCGAGATGTCGGCTTTGGAAATGCTTGGTAGAGAGTCCGTGAAACGGAGAGTTGCAGTTTCATTATATAGGGCGGTTAGCTGGGCCCTGCTGCCTGACTGAGACCACTCATTGATCGACATCATGCTTCCGGTCGCAATGGGCCATAACCTCATCACTATATTCACTTCCTTTGTACTGTTCTTTCATTGGTCGACGTAAAACTTCTGCTCGTAACAGACATCTAGTCTCGTCTCTGGTTTCACTTGCAGTGCGAGCCGGGCGAATCATTACAAGCCCTCGTATATCTCGACTTCCAAAAAGTTTTCGCCAAGGCTCCTCTCGAAAGACTCATGACCAAAGTGGAAGGGCATGGAACACAAGGCAACTACTCCGGATTGATATGAAACTGGATCACTGGTCGTACTTAACGATCGATGATTCACGATCCAGCAAGTGATTCGACATTCGTAATATCAGGAATCCCTCAAGGAAACGTTTAAGGCCTGCTCCTCTTCATCATCTACGTCAATGACTGTCGCAAATTTTGCACGCCACAAAGTTCACGACACTTCATGGGTAAAAAGTGAAGGTTATTTAATCTTATTTATTTACTTTAAATCTAGGAGTAATTTAATATTTTTACATTCAAGTAATTTAATTATCTAATTTTGACGACTTGACCGTCAACCGAAAAAGAAATAGTTAGGGTTTCAAGCCGTTCCTCCAATAAACCTGGCGTCTCTTCAAGAATGATAAGGTGACGTCATAGAGAGCCAGAACATAAATACACAACTGGAGAGAACGGTTAGTCTCAGCACCCCCACGTTCGAGTCCGTCGGTCCTTGGGGTCTAGAGCCGAAATGTCAGCTCTCACCATCCGAACCGCGCTCAATCTTATCTTAAGTAGCGTACGCAGAACACCAGTGGCAAAGGGCACCGATGATCCGTGCTCCAAGACTGTCGACGCACGACCTTGGGCTCCCACTTCTTCCTGCCGCTAAATAATAGATTCTTATGAAGTTTACAGAATGCCGGGTAAATGTTGATATGATTACCAAATGTAGTTCAGGGACCTAACTGTAGGCAAGCAACCTACCATTGACAGCGAGGACTGCACTGGAAAGAGTTCGCCCGTCGCTGTCCCAAAGCTGGTAGCAACCCCGAATGTACTTGTACTGTTGAAATTAACGAATCAAGTACTCTGTAATGATGGACTTAGCAAGAAGTATTTCAGTATGATGATTTTCAGTTAACTCTCCAATCCTTGATACAAACCTAAAAGATACGTGCTCTTTCAGTGTTTCCATCGGAAACTGCTAGGCGTGTTAGAATTTAAAGATAGTTAAAAATAGTTAAAGAAGCGCACTCCACATGGACAGCAAAGGATAGTAGTAGTTTTAACGTTTAGAAAGGAAGAGGAAATTTTAATTTATAGAGTAGAATTCAGAGTTGAAAGTCTTTTCAGACCCTCATGATTAGACGAATTCACTCTTATTTAAGTAATTTTAATTTAAAGTTAGACAACAGTCTAATTTTAAGGTATTTAATTAGAGTTCTGGTTAAACCAGTTATTTAAAACATGGAGTACGCGTCAGAAAATTGGTGCTAGATTGCACAACAAAACAAAATGAAAGAAATTCTATTCAAAAACACAATGTATAGGCAGGGGAAAACAAGGAAGAAGTAGAACGTCACGTCTGCCGACGATGGAGCAGGAACAGCTTCCCCCACAGCACGCAGCCCGACGACTCAGCTTCACACTGCAGCGAAACTTGTAGTCTAAACAAGTGTAATACGGACAATTGGGCGGTTTGGGACCGAATGGATCTTCAGAACGCGACGGCGCTGAAACCCTTTAACAAAAGTGATCCCAATACTAATGCCTCTTCAATCATAATCGTCGTCTTTCCATCCGACCCTCACTATATAGGTTCTTTATCTACTTATTCTTAGTTCCCTGTATGAATACAAGTAGTTCGGAAACTACATTAATCCTATCGAAAGTGAAAATTTCGATAATGACCTTGATATCGGAATCAATGAAATCAACAAATTCGTCGATGACACGAAACTCTGTCACAAAGCATTCACTGAGGGGAACTGAGTCACTATTTAATCCGACCTCGACCGTCTCCTACAATGGACCGAAACTTGGCAAATGAGCTTTAGCATTGATAAATGCTCAGTAATACACATTGGTGCAAATAATCGGCATTTCCAACACACGATGAATGACATACTGTATCCATTGAAGCAGTCCAGCAACAACAAGATCTAAGTGTCATGGTCACTGAAAACCTCAAATATGACAAACAAGTGGAAAAAACGTCAGAAACGCGAGAAGGATTTTTGCATTGCACGAAAGAACCTAATATTACCGCTCTATAAAGCGCTAATCCGGCCACATTTGGAATATGCAGTACAACTCTGGTCTCCTACCTTACGAAGATATATTAATAAAATGGAAAAAATGCAGCATAAAGCCACGAAAAGGATTCCCGACCTCCTCAATCTCAACTACGAAAGCGTTTTCAGCAGCTTGAGCTTATCTCCCTAAAACAAAGAAGACTGCGAAGACAACTCATTGAGACCCATAAGTATCTCAACAACCTTAACGATGTTACCCTGGAAGGGCTTTTCGAAAGAGACGGTAACGTGCAAACGAGAAATAAAGGCCAAAAACTAATATTTAGAAACTTCAGGAGATAACAAGCTATTAATTAATAAAATCCCATTAAAATTGCCGCAACATGGAACCAACTACCAGAAAACATCGTTTCTGATGGCACTGTGAACACATTCAAAAATCGTCTCGACAAATATTAGAATACGTACCCCCACTATTATAACGTACTAATTTTATGTCCCTAACTCCTGCGGCTGGAGTATGATTGTGATTCATGCACGTAACTCAAATGCGTGTGCGTGAGTGAAGTGCGTGTCCATGACTGAATTGACTTACGTGCATGATTAATGCCATTACTTAAGCCCGCATGGGACTTGGGTCCCAATCCAAGAATAGGCCAAACGGATTGTTTCTATTGCTCTATTCTATTTTATTCCATTCTATTTCATTTTAGTCTGTTCTATCTACACATACATTTCAACCTTAAAAAATGATCATCTACACGTACATATGTACATCTTAGCTCAACAAAATCATGATCTACATCTTTATCTTAACTCAACTGAATCGCGATCTACGTCTACATCTTAACTCAACAGATCCGCCTTCACCGACTGGCATGCGCTGAGTTCACAGAATTCATCTCTGGATGTAGGCATAACGAGGGCATAAATGATCAGCCACATCCCTCCACGGGTTACACTCATAAAAATATTTCACCTACAAAACGTTGAAGAAATGTATCGTTTATTGTTACGGAAGGAGTTATGATGTTTTTTTAAACTTCGATAAGAATGTTGCTGATATAGAAGAATTTTTCAGTCTATTTCTACAGGTATGTGTATAGAGTTTCGAAGAGCTTAGAAGTCATAATGAATTGAATCTATATTTTTGTGCATTAGTTATCCAATTACATAAACGGGAAATTCTACGTACTTATATTGCAATGATTTTCTAGCTCTTCCCCATCTATTCCATTCACGACAAAATAAGCCACTTTTTACTTACTCATATAAACTACCAACAAGTTTCCGAGAGTACGGTGAAATTTTTACCCTCAGCCTTCAATTATTACACTAAAGTTCAACAACTGAATTGCAATCATATTTTTGAGATAAAGTTAGGCCATTAAGATTTTAGGCGAGTCGAGCGTCAAAGTTAGCATTTATGAGCAAATATGCCCAACTGCTCCTGAATTGATGTTGTCTCTTCCTCGTTCAGCTGTCATTCTCACAATGTTAGAAATTTTTTGTTTCTCGCAACTTTCAGCAACCTTCAAATTTAGTTTTCATATAGTTCGATAATTTTTTTTTCTTGTTTGCAATAGAATAGGGTTTTATATATCACTAAAATTTCATTTCTTTCTTCATTCTTTCTATTCAAAATTTTCATGGCGTTTTGTCACGTACAGTGATGGTAAAAAGAAAGTCTGCCAATATTTTCTAAAACTTGTAAATTACACTAAGTTTAAGGTAGCTGCTCAAAATAAGCTATAAACCATTCGATTCGGCGTTGATACCTCTGTAATGCCGAATGTTTCTATTCGATTTTCAATATTACAATACAAGTGTTCAGGTCAATTTATATAGCAAACACAAAATCACGAAGGCAAAAAGAAATGTTGCATAATGTAAACGTGTAATTTCAATGAAACAGTACAAAATAACGTCAGAAACAAAGTGAACTAGTCAGCATTTAGTAGCATAACCTTTCTGTGATTTGACAGCCCGCAATCTCTTCAGCATTCCCTCGATTAGTTTGTGACAGAACTCCGGTAAAACAGCGTCCCACTTTTTTGAATTTTTGTCCACAGTTCATCAAGATTACGAATATTATCGTTGCGTAGCTGTTGTTTGATGTAGTGTCGTACGTTCTGAATTGGATTGAAGTCTGGTGATTGGTCAGGCCAGTCCCAACATGGAATGTTATGCCCCTGGAGGAACCTTTAGACATTGCCAGCTGTGTGAATGGGGGTATTATCCTGCATAAAGATAGAATTATCTTCCACATTATTATAAAAAATGGCCACAAAATGCGCGTCCAACAAATCAATTTATTTGGTCGAATTAATTCGACCGTGTAATCGAACTATAGGCCCCGTACCATATGTACTGATCACACCCCACACCATGACGGAACTTCCATCCCTTTAGAGTGTTGAAACTGTGCACCTGTGATTAAATTCCTTGTCTTTCCTTCGTCTGACGTACTGCCTGCCATCACTGCCTAGCCTACTGAACTTGCTTTCATCGCTAAAAAGCATCCTCCGCCAGTATGAGGCGTCATGATCCTTGCGAAACCTGACGTAGTCCATGCGGCGCTTTCTGTTCTTCACGATCATTGGTTTGCGTCTTGCGATACAACCTTGCAACTTAAATTCCCTCAGCCTATTCTTAATTGTTAAAAAAAACACTGTTCATCAAGGTCACAATGTTTTTTGATCTGAGGAGAAGTTTCAAATCTGTTTCTGAAGCTGCGGATCTTTATGGCGCGGGCGTCTCTGTAAGAAGTTATCCTAGAACGGCCGGATTTAGAGATATTTTGAACACTGCCATTTATCTGGTGCTTTTGTAGTAATTTGTACAGTTTTCTCATCAGATATCAATTTTCTGCAAATTTCTCGGTTGAATATTCCAGCATTGTGTCATTAAGAGAAAGTAGAGGCATTCAGACTAAATTTAACCAGTTTATATCGTAGACCAATAGTTCACACGATTACAGATACTTTACTGTCTAAAAGCTGAACATATTAGCTGGTTTATTTTCCAACTAGACAGTTCTCGTGGAAATTCCACGATTTAGATTCAACTAATATGAAATTATTATAAAAATGAACATACTAAAGATTTACGACGAATTATTGCATTTTGAATGAATATTTTTTATTAATGTATACAAAACTACCATTCTTTATCTTATCTAATGATAATATGGTCCAGATAGTACCCATTGAAATTTCTTGGTTTAAAAGTGATCAAATTAATGATCTATGAAATAAAATGCATTTATCAGTTTTACCCGTGGTACCATCAGAATCAGAATATTTTTCTTGAATGTATACAGAACTTTCATTTTGTATCTTACCTAACGATAACATGGCTGTGTAAGAGAAGAATGTTAATGACGGAACAAATGGCGTGTTTTATAGTGATCCAGTACCTTTGGTATCCACAATACAATGCTTGTAATACATGCATACCCGTTTTGATTTCAGTTCAATAATTTTTCTTCATTAATAGATAAGAAGCAATGGGATGGACACACACAGATGCAGCAAGATGGAGATACATAGTCGATTATATACAATATATAGATACTCCCATGGTACGCAGGGTGCAAGAAAGCAGTGCGTCGGGTAGTGGCGGGCAGGAGGTGCTGCGGGTGTCAAGTGTGTCCCGCCTGCGCGCCACCCCCTCAAGTGGTAGGAAATGATGGGACGGACCCTCACAGATATACTATGTTTAAACAAATTACAGTATACGGGTAGATTATGAATCGTAGAGTTTCTTTTTGCCTTCTTGATTTTGTATATAAATTGATCTGAACACTTGCATAGTCCAATTGAAAATCGAATATAAGCATACAATGTTAAAGAGGAATCTACGCAGAATCAAATGGTTTATAGGTTGTTTTGATGAGTTACCTTAAATTTAGTGTAATTTACAGGTTTTAGAAAATGTTGGCAGCGCGGACTTTCTTTTTGGCGTCACTGTATGTTAAAATGTTTGGTTTCAACTAGTAGGTTAGACAAAAAGTTAATATCAATTTTCTTCGACCCTTCTCGTGTTCAGTGTCTTGCTGTGTCCAATGATTTGCTTCGTACAGTTATGAGAAGAGAGAGAGAGAGAGAGATAGTGAGGAGTAGAAAATTTGGGTTGCTTGAGAGCGGTGGATGTCAGATGGCATTGGCAACACTTCGTATTCGGCATGAGTCGATGTCGGTGGTCGCTGTGATAGTTGAACCTCATTTTCAAATTCATCTGCCACGTTACGATAAGCTCAGCGGCGTTGCATTTACATTTGTTTCAACGGTAACCTATCAAAAATTACCTTCGCCGCAACCGTAATTACCACAGTAACGTTTACCATGGCCTTTGTCTCGTAGTATTCTGGACAACGGCCGACCTTTTCGCGCAGGTGCGCCGGTGGAAGCAGATTATCTCAATCCTTCGTCACCAATCAGCACCAATCATCGGCCTCCTAGTTCAAGTCTAAGCCTAAAAAATAGAAATCTAGTTTGAGTCCAGATAAATAAAAATTTAAAGACACGACAGAACAGGACAGGTAAATGCAGAAAATTGTAGAGACATCGAAAAAGTCAAAGCCATTGATTTAAACGAAAGGCAGCTATAAAAACTTCGTCTAAAATCTGGATGCCAATGTGAGGCATTCAGTTGTTAAAAATGAAATTTAATGAGCTCACTTTATGATTCTTTGAACAAAAGCACAGGCACGGCCATATTTACGAAGCGCGTGGTTGTGTTTCGCTATGAGGCCATAAACTTACACGCAGCTAAAAGATTCTTACGCAATAAGCTATCAGACCCCAAACTCCAATATCAAGCAATTAGACGATTAACCCATGTAGCATTATTTTATAGTGCTAAATGTAACAGCTTACGTTTTGAGTAGCTGACGGATGTCTACGCAGCTGACACAGTTATTAAATAAATAACTGATACTTGTCACATACTTCAACTTATAAGATTTAAGAGTAAACGAAATTTATATGAGCTTGAGCTAATATTCCTAAGAACTAATAATTCTCCCAAGACAATTATCTACCCCTAAATCAGTGACGTGCTTTGTAAATGACTTCGCCCACATCTTTTTCATGGAGTAATGTGACAAGGTCATTTATGCAACCTCGCATGCTTCTTGATATGGTTTTATTGAAATACTTCTCTTTAAAAAATCCATGTTTCCTTTAGTTCACACAGTTTTCGGTACATAAACATAATGTACAAATGCCTTTCTTTTCCTAAAATTAATCAATTAAATGAATCAGCTTACTTTTATTTATATGTTCCAGATAAAACAATTCAACACTTGATAACAATTATTGTTTTTCTTTCACCAAACGAATATTTAGTACATGGTATAACTTCATTATAAGTAATATCAACAGATCATAAAAAATGAGGGACTTATAAGTGAAATAAAAAGGTGAAGTCACCTGAACTCCTGGCATAGAGGGTTGGCAAAAAGTATATGTCTGAATAAAAAGATCTAGACTGGATGTACGCGTTGTTCAGCACTATCATCAGGTCATCAGTTACTGCTACAGCCACTGAACCTTAGACCGGATATTGAATTTTTCAGATGTCGACACTCCCGGATGCCAGTATCAATGAAGGCTGATCACGTCCGGTCTTGTGAGACCATGGAGGAAATTCAGCGTCAAAGCTGAGTAATAAGATGAAGGAGGAACAGGAAGGGCTCCAGATGACTCGAGATGAAATCGTGGCTCATTTCCACTAATTTGACTGAGCTCCAATATTCTGACCTGTGCCTGCAGATTTAGAGGGACCTTAGTGTTAGTCCTTTGGCCAAATTCACTAATGATTGGAAATACAAAATCCCTATTATGAAAATCATTCCATTATTGCTTATTTTCCACATTGTATTGAATACACGAAGTTTGTCTAGAGTACCATGTTTCAAATGTATGGGATCATTTTTTCTGATGGCCTAAAATCTTCCCTAACTACGATCTCATAATCTTTTTGTATCAGAACAGAAACTACGGATTGCTAGTTCAAAACGTTAGTTGAGCTCAATCGCATTCAAAATACATGATCAATTATTTTATTACTAATGTACCCAGCCGTCAAAAATGACGGTAGAGGTTTAGTGATAACACCCGTGCCATCAAAAATAATGGCAAATACTGTTGGAAAGATATTAAATAAAATTACATAAATGAATGCAATGCAATATATTAAGTTTTATATATATTTACAAAGGACAAACGTTTTAATTATTTCTTTAATGACAACATTCCTAGTGAAAACTAAGACACTTAGTTTTCTACTGCTGCAATTGACTTTGCAATTCGTGTCATATTCGGGTACAATGTACCCGAATCATAGGGCAATACCCCACCGAACTCGATATCCACGATACGGACTCGAGTATATAAGGCTTTAGATCTCTCTAATTTTTTTGAAAGTGACACAATATATACAAATAAATAAATAAATAAATATATAAACACACGACAGTCATTCTTGGTATAAGATTAGACTAGATAGTTCCCGTAGAAATTCCACTATTTACATTTGAGTAATTTGAAATTATTATAGAGATAAATGTATTAAAGGTTTACGACGAATTATTGTGTGTTAAATGAATACGTTTCATTAATATATACAGAACTTTCATTCTGTATCTCATCTACCAATAACATGACCCAGATAGTACCTGTTAAATTCGTTGATTTAAAAGTGGCAAAATTGAGGATCTATGAAATAAATACAGTTTTAAGTTTTACCTGGGGTACTACACTATCAGTATCTGAATATTTTTCATGAATATATACAGAACTTTCATTCTGTACCGTATATACCGATAACATGGCCGTATAGGAGAATAAAGCTAATAACAGAAAAAATGGATTATTTTATAGTGATCCGGTGCCTTTGGCATCCACAATACAGTGCTTGTAATACATGCATACCCGTTCTGATTTCAGTTCAATAATTTTTCTTCAGTAATAGATAGGAAGCAATGGGAAAGACACACACAGATACAGATAGAGAGAGAGAGAGAGAGAGAGAGAGAGAGGGAGAGAGAGAGATGGAGATACATAGTCTATTATATATGTAGATTTTATAACGTTCAAACGTAAAACCGACTCTCGGATATACGAAAACTAACTCAACTCAATTATTGAGCGCGCACCAATTACTGTTTTTCGATCTGTTCGCCGAAGTACCATTATCCGCATGAAGAAAACAGATTTTCATTGAAGTTCGAATCGAGACGAAGAGCGTGATCACTGCCCATGATGGTACGGCAAATTGAATTAAGGATTAGTTTCTTCGACTTTTTTGAATTTCTTTTTAACCTCCAAATCTTTGAAAAACTCCGGTCTTGAGTTGACAACAAACAGATCGGGCGTGTTTGTCCAAGCTGATCTAATAAGCTGGGATTTGGTCCGCTTTAGACCTCTGTAATTAAAAGGGAAACTTTCAATGGGAGTTTTGTTTCTTACGATTTCGATGGAGGACACGAAGATAAGTTTGGCAATGATGCCTAAATAACGATGTTTTTTAGAAAGTGTTTTACTTGTAATTTAGTATTCATGGCTTTCACACTACTACACGACTTGCATGGTGGCCGTAGGTCAAGGCTATGTTCAAAGTGAACAAACGAACAACTCAAAACCTGTCCAAGAGAATCAAATTTATCAGTGCATCTTTAAAATAAAGGCTGGAGCAGATGTGTTTTCACACTTTTAGCAAAACTCATTTCACTCTAAGAAAAAATAATAATATAAGACAACCTAGTAAAGACAAAAATGTGTGTTACCTAAAACGGTATAAATTTTAGAGTTTTATCAAGTATTAGTATACAAAGGATGTTTTGTAATAAAAAACATTATTATTATGAAGTAACGCAAAATGATGAAATACTGAAAAGTACAACTAGCATAGTGGAAAGTTATTTTAAACATAATGGATCTCCAGTTGCAGTGCAGAGGGACTCCAAGACAACATTTAATCAAATAACAAGTTCTTCCATATATTGCATTATTGCAATAATTTCAAGACTGAGAGAATACTGGTGTAGAGCTAAGGGATGATTTGGTAGATCGGGAGCAGTACAAAATGCATGTGTAATTCAACGTGTTTCAATCAGTGTTCAAGAAGAGACACTAACTTGGACTAGGAAACGTTTCAGTGGATCTCATTTCAGGGAATAAGATCCACTACGGTACGTATCCTACCGCTCGTTCCACTCTTCGAATAAAGCTCTGGTGGTTTCACTCAAACACAATAGAACTAAGAGGTTACCCTGGTGAAGTACAACCAAGTAGAATAACCGGCATATGATCCTCCGTAAGTCACACTGAGAAGCAACGAAAACCGATGCATGAAGAACTAGTTTAAGATAGATTTTGATAATTAAATCAATTTGTAACAAATTTGTTGTGATGTTAGCAAGCACTTTACAACTTACCTTCCGTTTATTCACCGCGAACTGGAGTATGGTGACCTTCGAGAGTGATCTTACTGTAAGAGAGGCTGACCAAGTTGAAAAGTATAATTAAGAAATTATTGTTAGGAATGTAAATCTTGGAGCTTTTCTGTATAAAAAAAAGAGGTTCTGTATGTGTAGATCAATGTATGCATTTCAACCATCATCATACGGTACAAGATGATGTCCACTCTTATTAACTTTACAACACAGTTCCCGTGGAAATTCCAGGATTTAGATTCGACTAATTTGAAATTATTATAAAGTTTAACGTATTAAAGATTTACGACGAATTATTGTATTTTAAATGAATATTTTTTATTAATATATACAGAACTTCTATTCTGTATCTTATCTAATGATAACATAGCTCAGACAGTACCTGTTGACATTTTTTATTTTAAAAGTGATGAAATTAAGGATCTAATACTAAGAATGACCGTCGTGTGTTTATATATTTATTTATTTATATGTTTCGTGTTACGCTCTCAAGAATAGATAGGAAGAAATTAGCACCAGCGATCTTGGTTTCAGTTCACTGGTAAATTAATTTACACTTTTTGCTGTAAAAGTACATTATAATACGTCAATTTCAAAAAAATATAGATATCCAGAGCCTTATATACTCGAGTCCGTATCGTGGAAATTGAGTTCGGCGGAGGTATTGCATATTGCAATATACAGGGTGTCCCACAAAAATGTCCCCGACTTCCCACAAAAATGTCCCCGACTTTTTAATTGATTATATCTCCATTTTAAATTAACGTATTTTAATTTTCTTTTTTTCACAATGTAGTAAATTTTGTTTTCTTTTCGAATAATTATAGTTTTTGAAAATTGGTTGAATAACCACTTCACACTAATCGATTTACTAAAGGGGGTAGAAAAACTATTTGTTCAAAGGAAAATTTTGAAAAAGAACACTGGTGTTCTTTTTCATTTCTCAATACCTACTGTTAAAAATAATTTCACAAAAATGTATCCTACATACCAACAAGTATTTAAACCCTCTGAGAGGTTATTTGCTTATTAATTTCATCATTTGAACATCCCTTAAAAGGCGGCTGACTAAAGAGCAAAGAATTTTCATCGTATTGGAATATGAAACAACAAAGAACTGTGAACAAGTTAGAAGAGCATTTAATGAAACATTCCCTGAAAGGAACTCTCCTGATAAGAAGACTGTGTATCGCACAGTTAGAAAATTCAATGAACATGGAAGTATCAGCAACCGATACAAAGGAAACTCGGGAAGGAAAATAATTCAAAGAACCGAAAATAACATCGCAATTGTCCACCATCGATTACTGAAAATCTTACAACCTCTGTCAGGCGCAATGAGACCAACCTCTCCAAGTCTACATTCCATAGAATTTTAAAGAAAGATATTCGTCTTCATCCGTACAAGATGCAAATCAAGCATGAGTTAATGCCCTGTGACTATGCCAGGAAGAGAGAGTTTTGCAATTGGTTTATTTCGAAAGATCAGAGGTTTACTGAAAGGTTGGTAGGTACCGATGAGGCAGCATTTTCTATGAACGGAAGAGTGAATACTCAAAATACTAGGTTTTGGAGCAATAATCCACCAGAAGGAAATGTATTCGAGAAAAGCATAAGAAGAGAGAAGTTGTCGGTTTGGGCTGGTTTTTGTGGAAATAGAAATGTTATTGGACCTTTCTTCTATGATGAAAATCTGACAGGAGAAATTTATTTAGAAATGTTGAATGAATTGATCGTTCCATCATTGGAACTTGCTTATCCCGGTAATCAATTTCAACGCCTTTGGTTTCAACAGGACCGTGCTCCTGCCCACCGACGAATCATAGTTAAGGCCAGATTGCAAGAGGTTTTTGGGCAGCTGATTATTTCTCTTGCAAATGCAGTTGAATGGCCACCAAGAAGCCCAAACATAACCCCTTGTGATTGTTTTCTTTGGGGATGTGTAAATAAATGCGTTTTCAAAACAACACCTCCATCATTAATAATTCTTCGACAACGAATTGAAGGAGTGTTTCAAGAACTAAAAGAAAACGGTGAAATAATCCGTAAAACTCTTCGTTCAATGGTGGATAGAAGTAATACTTGCCTTGAGAGAATTGGAGGGCATGTTGAAGGATACTAAATTACTTCATTTATTTAAACGTTATTTAAGGTAATGATTTGTAACTCTTGTAAATTTATGTTTGTTCGGTTTTTGGAATGAACAAAATAAGAAAGAACATAAAAAATTCCTTTGAACAAATAGTTTTTCTTCCCCTTTCAGTAAATCGATCAGTGTGAAGTGGTTATTCAACCAATTTTTAGAAACTATAATTATTCGAAAAGAAAACAAAATTTACTACTTAAAATAAATATGTTAATAATAAATAAATATGTTAATTTAAAGCGGAGATATAATCAATTAAAAAGTCGTGGATATTTTTGTGGGACACCCTGTACATACAAAAGCTTGCAGTTGCTTTCTGTAATGCTGAATTTCTGTATTTAAGATATGACACGAATGGCAATAACTACTTCTATTGCAGCTCAAAAATACTATATTCTAAGTATTTATAACTGTCGTAAGCAAAATAAGTTACCTTTGAAATAAGCTTAGGCATAGAAACTCCACTCGAACGAAAAGAAAGACTGAATCGAGAGCGAAAAAGAAGAGTGAGAGAAAGATTAACTCAAGAACAACATGCTGTTCTAAGGCAACAGAGGCGGGATCAGTATGCAAGTAGTTCACAAGAACGACTAGAGGCCATACGCTCAGCAGCAAGACTAATCCAGGCGCATAGGCGTAAACAGGAGGATGATGACCAGCGTTATGTTCGTAGAAGGAGCGTTATGTTCAGTTCCTTTTAATTCCAGTATTTGCAATGATGATTAATAAGTCTCAAGGACAGTTCTTTTCGAATGTTGGGGTATAATTGCCATCATCTGTTTTCTCTCATGGACAACTGTACGTAGCTCTCAGTCGAATAAGAGATAGGAATAACATTAAAAGAGCAATTAAAGAAACTGATGTTCAAGGAAACTTGGTAGATGACTTGTTTTTCAGAAGGAATGTTGTCATTGAAGAAATACTCAATTAAAACGTTTGTCCTTTGTAAATATATATAAAACAAAATATATTGCATTGCATTCTTATAGGTAATTTTATTTAATATCCTTCCAACAGTATTTGCCGTCATTTTTGATAGCACGGGTACACTAGTCTATGAGATAAAATGCATTTTTTAGTTTTACCCGTAGTACCATCAGAATCAGAATATTTTTTAAAAAAATATACAGAACTTTCATTTTGTATCTTCCCTAACAATAACATGGCTGTGTAAGATAAGAAAGTTAATAACGGAACAAATGGCGTGTTTTATAGTGATCCGGTGCCTTTGGTATCCACAATGCAATGTTTGTAATACATGCATAGACGTTTTGATTTCAGTTCAATGATTTTTCTTCAGTAATAGATAAGAAGTAATGGACGGACACACACAGATACATCAAGATGGAGATGCATAGTCGATTATATATGTAGATACTCCCACCGTGCAGGGCTGCCACTGATGGGGGAATTCCCCCAGATCTGGGGGAAACGCATGTAGTCTGGGAGAATGGGGGAAACGCTCGTAAAACCGAATAAATCTCGGGGAATTTCGCCGACAATTATTTTCAATTCAAATATTGTGTAACCTTAATAATTTTGGATTACACCCAGACTTATGTTCATTCAAATGTAGATGTCATGATGCAGAACAGGAAATACCCTCTTTAATGACGTATAAAAGGCGATTTAACGAATTTTAAATCGTCTTCGAACAGACTTGCGACAAGATTTGCTTTGATTGAAATTGTTTCATGACCGTCACGTGTCACAGGCCACAGTTCGAAGTTCAAACAAACTCAGAGTTCGCTCAGTAAAAGTCTGACAGTGACCCCGTGACTAAGCGTTTCTCGCTTCCTTTCGCTGAGCGAATACTTTGCAATTAATATTTTCTTCATTAACTGAAATTATGTGTTAAAAGTGTCGTAATGAGTCTTATGTATTAATTTATGAATTCAGATATTTTTTCAAGTATTGTCTTAGGCAAAGGAGGCGGAACGCAGAAGTTCTTAAAGATTAATTACTTGTTTGCTTTAAAATAAAGAGACATTATATATGAGTGGCAGCTCTAGTCTTTATTGTTATAGCTTGTTGACTTAGTAACCAGTGATTTTATACTTTGTAGAGCTGCAAATGCAAATTTGGAGCGTTACGGTTGAGGCATTCTTGAGATTTAAAATTTCTTTGGTGTCCTGGAATTGATATGCTATCGTTTGATTGTCTAACACTCATGGTTGCTTTATTCCAAAGTAACTATTATTATTTATCTGCATTGTCATAATTTATTGTCGTTACAGAGGCTAACTCTGTAACATGCTGTTAAGCAGTGAGTGTTCTTCTAACTTCAATATTTATTTTGCCTTTTAATACGCAAAGCTCCATAGGGATGGCAACTAAGTTTATCTTTTGGTTAATGTTATTTATATGATGATATCATTATTTTAAGATTATTATTTCTGTTTCTGAATTTGGATTATTTTCCCCATAATGAGTGACCAAACCGAATCGTCTTCTAAGAAATTGAAGTTGTATACGCAGTCATTTAGAAATGACTGACTTAATGTGCCCGAATTGAAAACTTGGCTAAAACGGGATAGTAAATATTCCAACTGTGGTTATTGTAAGTGCTGTAATATTTAATTGAAAACTTACAACAAATCTATGCTCATCAAGCACAGTAATACAGAGAAACATAAGAGAAATATAACTGTTGCATGTACAAGCGCTGATATCGCGCACTTTATGGTAGGAGAACCGTCCAAGGGAACCAAAGAAATTGCAAAAAGCAAACTTATTCTTGCAGTATACCTTGCCGAACATGACCTACAGTATGGTAAGTAAGTAAGTATACAGTAAGTAAAGTCAGTTTTTAGTAAATCTATAGCATATTATGATTTTTTTTAATTTTGGGGGATTTTTGCTGTATATGGGGAATTTGTACTGCAAATCTGGGGGAAAGAGAAAAACCTAAGTGGTGGCCCTGCTCCCACCGTCCCACGGTGCGCAAGCAGGGCTCCCACTCATGGGTTTTTCCACCCAGATATGGGTTTTTGAGACCCCTCCTGGGTTGCTAGGTTTAATTTTTGAAATATCGCTATATATGGGTTTTTTCGAAGTCAGTAAATTCAGCCCTCATTACTTCATAGTGCAGTGATTAACACTCCTACCCTACGGTGGTAGGTACGAGGGTTCGAATCCTGAAAACGTCGTAGTAAATAAAAAGGGATTGTGGGCGTGGCGCCCCCTTACAGTATGTATAACATTGAGATGTCAAACGACAGTGTAGCTGGTTGGACTTGTCCCTTTATGTCAACAACCAAGTAGAGGACCTTCCAAGGTGGAGTGCGAGGGCGGTGACGTGCCGGAGAGCTAAGTACCTATTATGTAGGCATATGCTAAATATCCCTGATCTTGCTAGGCATGGGTAAAACAAAGATCACGTTCGCAGTTTGAGACTCTATGCAGCTAATTTTATAACGTCGGATCACCCTGAACTAACGGTCTTAAGACTAAGGTAATCCCTCAGCGGGCGAGGTTTACATGTCTAGACATGTATTTCTAGACTGTATATTCATCATTAACTGGAATAAAATGAATA
>VCRD01001434.1:76299-87720 GCA_006783055.1 Trinorchestia longiramus
CAAGATTGATGGAGCAAATGGTCTCTACAGAACTATGACAAATCTCGGAAGTAAGCATATGCTTCTCTTTTTGAACTATATATTAGAAAAAATTAATACTTTGAATGTTGAATTTCAATCCGAACACTTCAGACTTCATGTGCTGCATTCAATGGTGTACTCTGAATATAAAAACATTTTGAGCTGTTTCGTGAAGGACGAGGTTATTAATACCACAAAAACCTCTGATATTGACCCAAATAACAAACAGTTGCATAAGCAACTCAATGATTTGTATTTGGGTGGTCGATGCATGAGGCTGTTGGCCCTGACGCAAATTGGAACAGACGGTGAAACGAGGTTTAGGAATGATTGTTTAAATTTCTTAGTCACCCTATGTGTGCAAATGAAAAAGCGATTTCCACTGGAGGAAGGAATTGTTGCCAGCTTGGGCATTTTAGATCCCGCTGTAACTCAAGATCTCACTAAATCTCCGAATTCATTAATGAATGTAGCCCTACATTTCCCCTATCTTGTGCCTGAAGAACAACTAGATAATCTGGACGACGAATGGAGGCCATTTCGACAATTCAAAGACGTGTCGGTGTCGAATAAATCTATACCTGATTTCTGGTACTCTCTGCGTAAGATCAAAGACGGATTAGACAACTCAAAATTCGGAATACTTTGACTTCATGACCAACCTAACTGTTCTGCCACACTCATCCGCATCAGTAGAAAGAATATTTTCACTTGTAAATCATGTCAAAACAAAACAAACAAACTCGCTGAAAACAGACACTGTTAAGGATAGGTTGTTGGCAAAACAAGCATTGTCAAGGAGTAAGAAAACCTGTCACGATTGGAAACCTAAACGGAATTAGTAAGAGATGTCATCAACGGAGTATGTCACCAGCGTAATGAAAAGCGCCTTGCACAACAGAAAAGTCATCTTAATGTTGATATTAGTGCTGCAGAAGAGAATTGGGAGGAAGAACAGGAATAAAATCAGCATTACTATAATCGTTTTCACTCACGTAAGTTAACTTTTATTGTTTTCTCATAAAAATAACACTTCTGGGTTTTTTGGTAGCCAATCTGGTTTTTTTTCATCTTCAATCTAGGTTTATCTGAAAATTTTGAGTGGGAGCCCTGTGCGCAAGGTGCAAGATGGCAGTGCGACAGGTGGTGGCGGGTTGGAGGTGTTGCGGGTGTCAAGTGGGTCCCGCATGCGCGCTAGGGGGAGATACATAGTCGATTACATATGTACATTATGGCAGTTTTTAAGGAGTAGATTCATAATAAAACTCTATACGGACCTTAATGAAGTCAAAATCACGTAAGGGTGACAAACGAAAATTAAAACATAGTGGTAAAAATAATGATAGACCATTAGGACCAAAATTATAGAATAAGTGAAGAAACCGCGAAAAACTATGGGTACGTACGAGGTGTGACTTAACTGAACAACTGAACACAATAAAAAGCTGTCTAATAGTGAGTTCGCAAACTTGTAACGAAGACACCTTCTGTTGCTTTTTCGTGAACTGCAATTAAGAAGTGCATGTAATTGGCATTCGAATTCAAAATTAAATAAGTAGCAAAACTTCGTATAACTCTCTGCACTGAATTGTTTTTCCATGAAAAAATTACATGCAATGCACTACAACGTGATGGTGGCATTTTCATATGTGTCTTCTCCTGCTTTGGAAGAAAACAAAAGATGACATGAAGAAACGTATGGTGCCAAGATATGAATCACAACTATTCAACAGTTTGGGAGGTTGACTCTGTAACTATAGTCGTTTATGTTTTTATCACTAAGAGTGAATTATCACAGTATCAATCACGCAACTCGATGTACTGACTTCATAGATACCCTATCAAATATTACCCATGATATCGGTCCCTATCAGCACTGCAACGCTCGCTTGCTGCTGCAGACGACCTTTTCGTCGCCTGCGCCGGCAGGAGTCGATTACTGAAACCCTTTGATCATGAATCAGGGGGTTGGCAAGGGTCCGTTAGCTTTAAGTAATTAATATTATGATTATTATTGCATGTACGTAACTGTTAATTGATACATGTATGTATATGCAAATACCTCATTGTGCCGGTAAGCTTTGCCAGTATGTCAATTTTATAATATTTATTAAATTAACGGTCCCAGATGTTCCATATGAATTTCCCGTATTGTCTAACACTACTCTAAACACATGGTTTAAAATCAAGCAATTCCCATGTCGTTTTCTTTCTCTCAGAATAAATTCTTATTTGAAAAATAATACTCAAACACATTATTTTTCATTGGGGGTTTATTGTGAAGGTTCTTAAGATTATTTAATTCACAAAATTTGTAACTGAGAAGCCAGTATTTTACAATTTCAATAATGCATTTCATTATTATTAATATATATTTTATATGATCAATTGTTAACCATATGTACATATAATTTTCAATGTAATTTTTTTGATGAAAAGCTCATAGATAGTATTTTTCAGCCAATTTTGTGATTTTACTGAATTTTAATCGTGACAGACAAAAATACTGGAGCTATTCGAAGAGCCTAGAATTTTTTGATTTTGTTGCTGTAATGAAAGAAATGTGAGTCCTGTATATTCATTCCGCTAAACATAATATGATACATGTTCACTGAATTTCTAGCAGACATGACATACACGTGTCCAGTCTTGTAAAAGTTCTTGTTGTGTTAAAAATCGGAAATAAATTTGATTTGCGGTGCTAGGTTGCAAGTTCAACTAGCTACAGGGCAGTGCATAAACATTAACAAAAAACTATGAAAGTTAAAAAGATTACGATAGTCCTAAACGATAGAGAAGATCTTAACGTTGGATTCATAATTAACACGTTCGTTGCGATTGCCTAGCCGGTGCGAATCTTTACTTTGTACACATAATCACTAAAAGACTTGGAAAAAATTACAGAACCTAACCTAAGTGACCCACCGGTGGGTCGCATCGCAACAAACGTGTTAAGTTTCGAACATAACGTGCTTTAGATGACACCAGTTATTGTTCAAACAAAAATGAACTCTTTTAATGACTCATACCATTTCATCACTAAACATCTCTTTAGTTTTCATGTTAATTTCATGAATAATTTTGAGGTTTAATTTCTGTGAGGTATCGTGTTTTCAATGTAAACTTTTCCCTTCAAATATCCCCACATAAAAAACCAAGTGTATGAGCCAAGGACTACTATAACAAGGACGTGCATTGCCATGTAGCTGACTACGGCAGCGGAGGCCAGTTCACTGAGTTCAGTTAACCTCTATCTGTCATAGTGCGAACATTATCGTAGTCTGTCGTTCGGTTTGAATCGGACATTGTCGTTTGTTTCGAGGCACATTGCTGCATTTCTAAGTGGATACTGTTTGTTTAAAAAATTTATTACTAATTAGATAAATTAAAAATGCCGAACTAGTGTGGAGCTGTGTAAACAATTGAAATCCCTCCCAGAATCTTCAATGTGCCTGCTTCATGTCTGCCATCTCCAAAACCTGCATCTCCCCCGGCGAAAGTGGAAGACCAACAACTGAGGTATTTTCTTCAGAAGGATAAGATTACTTCATTTGATGCTTTCAAACCTGAACGTAACCTGCAGAAGCAGTACAAGAACTTGATTATTTCCAGATCGAAAGAAAGGCTTGTGTGTTTGTTCGTGACCGACAATTTCAGTGAGTGCAGCCTGTCTGTGATTTTCGAAAACAAGCCCACTTTGTGTTCCCCGCTAACGCTCAGTGCGTTCAAGAACGGCATTAGCGTACCAGTGTTTAAGATACTTCATCCCAATAATGGTTTGAGATCGTATATGCAGTCCGACGAAACTGTGCGCTTGGCAATGAACTACATGTATGTATGACATCCCGTTTGACAAAACGATCCAAAATGTTGTCACCCTTCAAGCTCACACGTCAGCCTATGTCGACACCGAGAAGGAGAAGAAGTTGGTATTTTTGACGTCTGTTGGAACTTTTATCACAGAAGCAGTTTTCTATGAATGATTGTTTTGCTCTTCAATCATACCCGAAGTGTATTTATGAACAGTTCAGAGACTTTTTGGTGCTGCCATGCAAACGCAAGCTGCAGTACATCACTTCATCTATTGACAAGGACCAGGTGCTGAGGGAAACATTTGACAAAGTCCAGACACTGGAACAGAAGAATGTGTTTCTCTTGGTAGATGAAGTACAGATTCGCCCAACTGTTTAAATTTTTGGTGGGCTGCTGAGTGGCATGGACGAGAACAACCGAGACTGCAAGTCCACTTCTATTCTAATCACTAGGTAATTGCAGTGCCACAGCCGAGCATCCTCTTGACAACGAGCGTGTCTGGTTTCTCCTGTTTGACACAGTACATCTGCTAAACAACTGGAGCTACATCTGCTAAACAACGCATCCGCAACAACTGGATCAGTGAGAAGGGCCAGATCAGTCTTGACAATGAAACGCGGCATCATTTGCAGACATCAAGGAACTGTACGAGTCAAAGAAAGGCAGTATTCTGACGACTACTACACTAACTCAATTTGGTGTCAACCCCTCAAATTTGCTGTCAACCCCTCAGAGAAAGACTAGCAGAAGAATGCAGTCCTTAAGGCCTTTGTCAAGAAGGCCCGGTCGGCTGACTAATCGCTGCAGTTTGGTAGGTTTTTGCTTTTATGTCTGTTTGTTTATATGCGTGAATGTTTGTATGTTTGGTTGTTTGCATTGGAAAAGGTTTAACTATAATCAATTTGTAAAGTCTAAAACTGCAGCAATTCGGCTTTCTATAAAGTGGCCACTAAGCTCATACTATAATACATGTTAAGTCCGGCTAAAATTGGTATTTCAAAGCATTACAGTGCTTTATACGATTTAAAATTCACTGTAAAACCTTATTATCCCTTCTATTGCTTGAAAGAAGTAATTTTTTATCAATTTGTCCAATAGAAAATGTTATGTTACTAAGAATGCAATGGCCTCCGCTAGCGTAGTCAGCTACATGGGGATGCACGTCCTGTTTATATTAGTCCTTGGTTGTTAAGAAACACGAATTGTTGTGCATATTTTTTTCTCAGTTTGCTGACGTGATTCGTGTATTTTCATGGTCTAGAAGCACGCAATGTTGTTCTATGTATTCAAAAATGATGAACCATTGAACAAACTGAACTAAAAGGGGAGAATTTAGGGAATTCTTGGGAAGTTATTAGCACTCAAAAATGAGAACGCTATTTGACTTTTATTTCAAAGTCTTGACAAAGCTCTCACGTAACATCAAAAACTACAGCATTGTGTTCTTATCGAATGTAGTTTCTTTAGTATATTATATTAATTTGTATATAGTTTCAAGTTTCTGCAGCATTATCGAATTACCTCTGTCATTAAATATAATGTTCATCCAAAGTTTTTATGATTCCAAAAGTTAATTTACATATCTCATCGGTTATGAAATTTTCTCAAGTGTAATCAGAAATTTGTACAAAATAAATGTTGCTTAGTTGTGTTCATTTTCTATTGAAATTCAGATTGTTGAAATTTCTGTTCATTGTTCGCTCGTCATTGTGGATTTTTATTTTAAAATAGTGCACCTCTTCAATAACAAAAAAATGATTGCTGATCAACTGAATGCAAGTTCCATCCGTGCTTCTGTTTCTCAATAAAATATATTGGTAGTTGGTCCGAATTCCACTTGTATCGCCGCCTAACTTTTACTGTTTGGCGAGAAGTGCAGAGATATTCGACGGCTCTGTGGATAGCGGCTTCCCTGATTAGAACCCTTCATCGGAAACCCGCCACTGAACTTCCATTTAAATCTGTTTGTTAACTCTCAAACATTAAAATGCGCACCTGAGACTATCGGAGGTGCTGACCCTTGATTCGCAGTTCTTAGCTGTCCTTGTCAGGTAGCTGAGCCCCTGTCATTGGGAGACATGTTACTTCTGTGGCTATGTTCCTCGTTATCTGTAATAGACATTAGAGACACCTTTTGGGGCTCTGCACTGGTGAATCTTACTGCGCCCGACTACGCTGGAGCTTGAAAGGATCCAGCTTAGGGTGAGATGGGCTTACGCATTCGTGTGGCCAACAATCTTAGTCTTTTATTGATTTTATGTGTAATATTCAATAGATATGAGATTCACTGCTCAATCTGTACCTTAAATGTCCGAATTGATTTGTACATGACATGAATTTCAACAAAATAATAAAACATTTTCTTAATTTGAGTGCTATTATCAACTGGAGTGCTATTCCCAATCATTACCAACTATTTCGCACTCGGTCTCATATGCTAAATAATCTTATTTTGAGCAGCCGGTCGATCGTCGTTAAGTCTTTGGCCTTGCCTTGGCATCGTTTAGAGCTGTGTGATGCTTCCTTAGTTCGTTGCCTGGAATGGGCTCTCGACTGTCATCATACATTAATCTATAACCGTTATCCTCGACATCTCTCTTAAAACTTATAAATTGCTCATTGAATTTCAACGAACAAATTAATTTGAGTTTTATTGATTAGTATCCGGGGCTTCCTTTTTATATAACGTATTTACATGTCTAATTAAGTAAGTATTTTCCCTTATGGCATGTCAAGTGAGTTCATTTCTCGAGACGTGTGTGGAATTTGATATCTTTAGATGAATTTCTACGAGAACTTTCTTCCTTTTTTATGCGGTGTGAGAGTTTTGCGAAGCAGGAGTCCGTTTGACATGCTAATGCCGACCACAATTTGTTTACTGCTTTTTTAATTGATATACATACGTTGCAACTCCAATCCTTGGTTTGATGACTTTGAGTGAAGAACTATCATCCAATATTCGAGTTTCATTTTATTAACTTATTCACATTTCAGCAATAAATATTTGTTTTGTGCTGCTGCATCTACCATGATTCTGCATTATAATTTTATTAGCCTATTCCAATTTTTTTTGGCTTTTTTCTCAGTAATTGTCGTGAATCCGATACCGGTTCCCTGTAATGACCGAGCAACACAGCCCCGTCGACCTGCCAATTTGATTCGGGACCAAAATGTTTTTCCGCTTTCGGCATTCCTTCCCAATATTGGAGTCAGAAACTTTTCGAATTGGATTTCGTTTCAGTCAAACTTGACGGGGCTTCCATTCGAAAATAGGGCTCCTGGCGACTCAAGCATGACTTCGGACACATATTGAAGGAAAATTTCTATTGGCTTACTTATGTATGAGGTATAATAAGTAAGTCAATACTGTCACCGTCTGACCTATCTATGGTAACATCAACCTTTTGATTGGTATTTCAACAGATGTTTCAAATCAAATTTTTAATGCTGATCTTTATACAGCTGACCTATAAGCATTAGTGATGTAGATATCACCATGAATAAATCAATACTCAATTATTTTCTATAAAGATTCTACTGAAGTTTTTTTCGCTACCTGATTTTACCTTGTCATCGATTTATACTACGTTTTCTACATTATTTGCTTTCATGTTGATTCACCTTTCATAAAATGTTCTTGGTATCCCAGCAGTCATTTAAAGTTGATACTTTCGTAGCCTTTACTGGTGAGTTCCTTCTTTGAGCGAGTGAATTATTAGGCTATTCCGACGATACTGTCTATTTCAGGAATAGTGTTTGGAAATCCAATTTATCATTGTATTTTTATTACATTGTAGGTAAACGTTCATAAACATAATATTCGATATGGCCTCCTAAATAATTTTATGTCTATTTCTTCCAAAAAAACATTAGAAAAGCATATGAGCCCTTAATTATGAACATGAAAAAAAGACAACTTACGTTTAGGTACTCTTCTTCCCGAACTTCTTCCAAACAGATGTCAATATCATAAAGCCTGGTGACAGAGGTCCACTAGTGATCGGAAAGTGCGAAGGCAGCTTTAGAAATTCAGTAATGGGGCATGTGAGTCTTATAGATGAAGGTAGAAGACTCTCAACAATGAAAATTTGAGAGTAATTCTTGAAGAAAACCCACAGCAAAATTTCAAAAAGATCTCTTAATAAGTTTATGCCAGTATTTCAACGGTGTCATATTATCTGAAACTCAGTGGTAAGGTTTAAAGCTCGCTAAATAGGTCTCGTATGAGCTCTATGAAAATCAAAAAGCTCAGCGTTTTGAAGCTCAATGCTCTTTTTGTGTAACACCAATGATTCATTTCGTCACTTACGACGAAAATTGGATCCTCTATTATAATCGAAAACCATCAGGTTAATGGCTTGATCGTGATGTTCTACCCAAATATTTTCCAAAACCAAAGCTGCATCATCAGAAGGTTCTGGTGCCTTTTGAGTGGACAACTGCTGTCCATTACATCTTTATGGACACCAATCAGAACATCAGAGCAGAGGATTACTGCAATCAACTCGAAAAAATGCATATTCACTGGCGAAAAATGAGACCTGTACTGGTAAATCGGCGTGGCTCGATGCTGCTTCACGACAATGTGCGGCCCGATGAGTCTAGGATGACGCTGCAGAAACTCGTAGACTTGGGAGACGAGACATTGCAACATACTTCTTATTCTCTGGACCTTTCATTTCCAGATCGTATTCTCCGGCTACCATTTATTCAAGTATCTAGAAACTTCTTCCAATAATATAACTTTCAGATACAATGCTGGGGTGGAATCTGAGAACAAGAATTGTTTGATGACAAAGCTGCATGACTATTTAGGGATCATACTTTAACTAAGAAAAACGAATTCAGAGTTCATTTTATTAAAATATGAATGTTTGTTTTGAAATTGGCCATCATTTTCCGAACCACTTGCTATTTTGTGGCACATCGGCCATCAGTCAAATTGATAACATCAGGGTGCTACTTAAATCATATGTATATAATTAGTATTCTAGGTCTTTGAAATACAACAAGTTCGATTATGACCACTGGAGATTTAGAGTTGAATGTTTGCTCAGTTGCTACTTCAACACCACTGGAAGCCGACTTTACTCTATCTGTATATCTAAGCTGCGAGATTCTGTGACGATACATGAATAAATATAAAAGGTGCTTCAGTTAATTTATGTATACTGGTATATGGTAAAAGAAAGATGCAACATCAATGTGGATAGCGACTCGCATGTTCAGAGAACACCTACGTTACTTGGTACTGTATAATAACACAAAATATTTATTAGCACAACATAATTTATTTACAAAGAATACATTTAAATGTGCATCTGATGGATTAAAATGTTTTTTTTTAATCTCCACTGCACTGATTCACAGTATAACAGGTTTATCATGCATGGAATGACTCATTCTTGGAGGTGTGCGTTCTATTGCCTTAATAGAAATATTTCTATTTCTGCTTGTGAGTTAACAAAACATCAGAGAAAACCTTCTATGCGCTTCAAAAATTGATGGTTCCTGTACAGTTATTTTGAAAAAGGGTTATTCATTTGTCACTACTTTCTTAAGAGAAAACAATGCCAGGAATTTCGCATTGGGAAGAAATCGAGCGTATGCTAGAACAAAATGAAAATGGAACATCCTTTACGTGTACTGTACATAACTTTGACGAGTGAGTAAAAAGCACCACCAGGTTCAGGAAAACTAGAAATGATTGAGAGGCTGGGAAATATTAATAGTGGTGTACTTAGACATGTACGTTGGAAGAATACCCGAAAAATTCAAGAAAGCGTGAATATTTTTAACAGATGGGTATAAAAATTCCTTTGTATTACAGGGTTTCCATAAAGTCTCTACTATTTAGCGAATTTATTAGAGAGGCAATTGATGATTTATCTTAATCAGATTTGTTCTGCTGTACTCTGTAAAAATTGTGTTGTACAAAAGCAATTGTATTTGTGTGTTTCATGCATCCTATTTATGAAAAAGGCAGAGGCACTGTTTAATAAACACCTAAAAAAAGAGAAAGTACAATGCGTATTATGGTTAATAGTGGTGTAGGTAGGTAAAAATGTAAGATACAAGTCAAATAAGATGACCTTGGTATTAAGACAGAATTCCTGCACCCCAACTATGTAGATGCCTTCAACTAAACATCATTTTCCAGCAAGATCCACCGTCACATTGGAGTCATGTTCGTGGGTTACACAATCAAACATCACAAGACTGATGGATTGCTGGGAATGGGTCAATTTTTATTTCCCTTACTTATGTTCGGAATGGTTGTTTTTATGTTGAACTTGTGGACGATGGGCCAAATCGTGAGACGGGTAAGCGCTGTTCTCGTCGAGAACACGAACGTGATTTCTTCCTTCAGAAGTTGTGAGCCCCGTCTCCTGCTGGAGTTCTCAGTGTGAGCTCTGCATCCTGCTGTAGAAATTCCCTGTGAAAACCCGCTGATCATTATGAAGCTGAATTTCAAAAGGACAAAAGCCGAATAAAGAAATCACTACCAAGCTGTATTATGGTCTAGTATAAAAACTTCTCATTTCCGGACAGCTATTTTCCAGACAACATAATTTCCGGACACATGATATCTGGACAATATGATTGATGGACATGTTTTCTTCTTATGTTCTTGTGGTTAGAAAAAGAAGTGCTTTAACGTTAGAACAGAAACATGAAATAATTGAGAGTAAAGAAAGTATATCAACAACAATGGAAAAATACAATATAGGTAGATCTACATTTTATGATATAATGAAGTCTAAAGACACAGTTGAAGAGGCACTAAACTCAGCATCTGGCAGCAAGATCACAGGCACTCATCGAAAGTACATTTGCAAGCCTCAATCTGAAGTTTTAGACAAGAAACTACACGTGTGGTTTCTTATATAACGATCAGAAGGTCTAGCAATCTCTGCTCTGATGATCGTTGCAAAGGCTAAATCTTAAAACAAAGAATTTAGCTTAGGTGTGAAAAGTAATTTCAGTGACGGCTGATTACGGCCATTCAAAGAGCAGTGTGGAATTCGGCAGATAATTAAAGTAGAGAAAAAATCTGCAGACACAGCAGCTGCTTCAGAATTTTGAAAGTCTTTAAAGTATATCTTAGAGAAATATGGAATCACTTTTGATGAACTATACAATGTTGATGAGTGTGAAATCAATTGAAAGTGTTTGTCTTCCAAAACTCTGGCAGCCTCTCAAGAAAAACAAGCAAGGAGCTTCAAACAGAACAAGGAGAGATTAACTGTTTTAGTTTGTGCCAATGCTTTTGGCAAACACAAACTTGAACCCTTAGTAATTGACAAAGCAGCTAGACCACGTGCATTTAAAAATGTATCGCATCTACCAATTATTTACTCAAACCAGAGGAATACATGGATAAGCAAGGATATTTTTGGCGCTTGGTTTAACGATTCCTTCGTTTCATCGGTTAGAGAAAATCTAGTAAATTAAGGAAAGCCTGAGAATAACAAGGTTTTGCTTCTGCTCGACAACTGTGGAATAGAATAGAATAGAATAGAATAAGGCAATAGGAACGAGCCGTTTGGCCCATTCTTGGTTCAATACCGAAGTCCCATGCCGTCT
>VCRD01001434.1:100429-131069 GCA_006783055.1 Trinorchestia longiramus
TTAAAAACCAATGCTGTTACATTTCTTATGTACCAACTTTATTGAAAATATACGTTTTTGTTTTGTTTTGTTTGTTTGTTGCTCACGCACAGGCATTTCAGTTACGCAAATTCACTGCAATCATACACAAGCCTCAAGAGTTAGGGATATCGAATTAGCGCGTTACAATACTGAGGGGTTTCTCATCCAATATTTGTCAAGGTGATCTTTGAATGTGTTCACAGTGCCAGCAGAAACAATAGTCACTAATGGGTAGGTCTGATTGATAGTCTTCAGAGTCTTCTTTGTTTTAGGAAAATGAATTCAAGTTGTCAAACACTCTGTTTGTACCTAAAGCTATGGAGTTTTGAAATCCTATTCGTTGGGTTACACTGAATTATTTTCATTTTGTTGATATCTTGTCCCAAGATAGGAAACCGTAGGTGCGTTGTATATTCCAGATGTGGCTGGATTAACATTTTTTAAACGGTCATTGTAGTCAATGTTTCTAGCTATGAAACTGAACATTCTGTTCTCATTTATGAATCTTATTTACTTCCTTGTCAAGCTTCAGATCTTTAGCGATAGTGATACCAAGATCTTTTTGTTGCTTTACTTTTCAATTGGTGTGCTGTTCATCGTAGTTTGAAAATATCAGTTATTTGCACCAATGCGTTTAAATGAATATTTTTTATCCATGTTAACGCACATTTGCCATGCCTTGGTCCGTTGGCGGAGTTGGTTGAGAAATTTTATACCATTGGTTTTCCCTCTTACCATGAGCTCATTATGGGGAACGTTTCCGAAGACTTCAGGGAAGTTTAGGTAAATGAGGTCTCCTGTTCTCGCACTGACGTAAATGCAGTTAACTTCTTTCAAGTCGAGGAGGTTCGTGTGACAGCTACAAATTCCTGGAACTCGTGATGGGTGCCATTAAATAAGTCTTGGGCATAGGGGTGTTGTGTTATTCTGACTGAGTAAAATTTCTCTTGTTCAACTGATGACCGACGCCCAGCTAGTTGGGCGATAGCTATTGGGTGCTTGTTGGTTTCTTTTTTTGAAAAATTGTAACAAAATTCACCTGTTTCTAATCCTGCGGATCAACTCTTTTCGAGCGATCTATTAAAGGCTCACTAGTATTTGGCTGATTACTTCGGTTGTTTCTTTCAGTACCCGGGGAGCTACGCCGTCGGGTGCGACTGATTTCTACGAGTTTAGGAGGCTGAGCTGTATTACTGCCCGTAACAGAACGAATACATCATCTCACAGAGCTACCTGGATGTTTGAACCTAGAAATGGGGTAGTTTCATTACAATGTTCTCCTGTCAACATTGTGGTAAAGTACGCATTTAGGATCATGAATTTACATTTTTGTCTGAACGGATAGTATCATCGGAGTCGATCAATGGTTCAATCATGTTTTTGACTCATAATTCCACCTAAATTTTTATATAGACTGCCTTGCTTTCAAGTTTCAATCACTGAAAAATGCCAATGATTTTTAAATATATTTAGCAGAAATTTTGCTCAGTAACAATATATGTATGTAGTATAAGACGGCTTAAAAATCCAATTTTACGTACAGAAATAAATCGTGTTTGTTTATGCACCGAAGGCAACAAAAACCAGTTCATCCGATATAGAGTTTACAGTATGTTCGTGTCGAATGGTGACGAATTTTTTTTTGCAATAAATTGTAAAAAATATTATGTAAGTTGGTAAATCTTTCAGAATGTGGTCCTGATAAAGCAATAAGCTTAACCTAATATTCATCATTGATTGATGAGTTCCAATAACAACATATATATTTTATTCCTCATCTACAGTACTGCCGATGTTATGTGTTCATCAAATGAAATCAGTCAGATACGTATGACCAAATTTCAATCGCGTTCATGGAAGACTCGTGTCAGTGATCTCATTTGAATGGAAATTCTATTAATCGAGGAGCGAACCAATTACGCTTCATCAACAAGCAAGCGTCTTATGATAATTTGTTCGATATTCTGTACAGACAGAATGTCTATTATGAGAGCTCTTCCAATGGACCTCGAGAACAAAACTCGATTTTGGGATGCATGTAACACGATGCAAGCTAGTACTCGTGTGCCAACTGATTACATTTAATTAACCATCTGCTATTTCTAAGCACTCCAGTAGGTACTAAGCTGCATGAATATATAAAACTAAATTTTTTAAGGTTGTATGAAACACTTTCATGGTCATAGGCCTTTTCGATTCCCTTCGTCCACGTCAGGCTACACATAAACATTGACGCTAGACTCATGAATAAGAAATCAAATAAATTATTTTGAATGGTGGTAGGAAACCTTTATTTAGCACAAGAAGTTATGTGAGCTACTACATCAATTAAAATACTTTCTTGATTTTTATTACGCCTCAATTAAACATTTCAAATACGATTTGTTTTCAACAATAAAATCTACCAACAGTAAATATGAAGCGGAAAACATGTGCTTAACGGATTTTTCAAAACTTTTAGTAAATGGCACTTGTTAGTTAACCAACGAAAATGTGTCTCAGAGAGTGGATTAATTGAATATTATCATCTAATTATGTCGTTCTCTGTCGTCTCTCAGTAGTCATTTCTCCGAATGAACATATATCGTGACAGAGGCTTCACTCTTCAAGTGATTTGAGATTTCTTGACTCCAAAGAAATAGCCATAAAATTTACCAGAACGTCTTAATGTACGTTGAGGTCTAACACACCCGTGTAATTTAATGCTGGATACTGAGGAAAAGAATACAGAGAACCTTTTCTTTCGTGAGAACTATTTTCCTTTTCTGCGACATCTGCACTCATAGGACTGTCACAATTTCAATAATTTATCGTGTACAAACAAAGTTCAAGCTCATCACGCAAAGAGTTTCAGAACGTGAAACAACCAAATAAATACTAAAAGAACATTGCAGAAAATTTTCGCACCTTACTGTCTTCAGTATGGTATTAAACTAAACTATTTCAAAAATAAAAAATACCAAGAGTTACCGTTACATTAAAATGTAAAATCAATTATTTACACTAACATTCCATATTACTTACAATTGTTGTGTACTAACAAAATTATATGTTTTCCAGTTATAACATTTGCTAAAGTTGCAGAAGATTTAAACAAAAGAATAGAAATTAAGAAATGTATCGGGCGGGAAAATATACAACGAATATTACTAAGCTCTAAAAGTTACCTTAATGCTTGTTGGAGAATGTTGAAGTAATGTCAAAGAGACTGGAGATGTAAAAAATAGGTTTTAAAAAGACATTATCGAACAGCCAGAACCTTAAAACTGCTAGAATCCATCAGAGAAAGCTCAGAAGAAATCCAAAGAGGTTCTTCAGAAACTTAACAAAAGAGGGGAATGTACCCGAGTGAACTATGTTCACCAGTATCCACCAAGCCTTGAAGACCTCTCCTTCTAAAATCAAAAGAAACAGCTGTTATCTGAAAAAACTCTTAACAAACGTCTTGCAAGATCTGAACTTCTCTCGTATCCATGATCGTATGCTATCGAACCTTGTCTTAAGTGACGAAAATGAATTCGATGTCACTCAAAAACAAGGAATGATGTCAGTGATGATTCAGAGTACGATTACTGAAACTTGAACAAGTCAACTGGCTTTTGTGAAAGAAAGGGTTAAAATCAACTAATAAAATTAACGCAGCATTCTTGCAGAGTTATTGTTGCATTGCTGTCATTGGTAATTTCAGCAAGACTGCATACTCACATGGAGTTAATAAAACTAGAGTATTTTGCATACAAAGTTCCGCACTTCAATTCTAAGATAAAATGGCCTCATTCGTCGCCAAATTTTAATCCTCTCGATTATGGCATCAAGTCTATACTGGAGGGTAAGGTTTCAGCAACACATCACTTATATTTGGAGGCACTGAAGTCAAAACTCACAAAAAAATTAGCCAAAACAGGGATTGAAGACACGCATCGAGACTGATGATCTATGGTTTGAGTAGAGCTCGCATCTCTGAGAGTACTGAAACTAGAATATATTATTCGTCAACGATATAATGGAAGGTAACTTTGTACACTGCCCACTAGGTCGTGCTGCGAAGTAATTGTGTCTATAAATCGTCTTGAAACGCTCAACTGAGCAGCTGACCGACTAACGTACAAGAAGTTATATGGGCTACGTTAACGAATGGGTGATATATAGCATGTAAAACCGTCCATGAGTTCAGTGCAAAATTGTGTCAATTCATTATGATACAGCACTAATGACAAGCCATTAGTGGTTATCATAATTGTAGACATCCAGTCGAAGAATATGTACATCACTAATAATTAATGGTCCGACACAGTCAACAAGCAACAAATATACCATAAATAATTAGTGTCTAAATTTTGTTGGCTTTATACAGGCTACATATACATGAAGAAATAAAAATAAACCAAAATGAACCCTACTTCAGAGGTTATACGGAATACAGTTTTTAGAAAGGCAGTTTTATCTCTTCACTCCATCACTATTTTTGAAAGTTACTTGAACTCATCGGTGCTCATCAGCCTCAGTAAATAGTTCAAAAGCCCATCTTAAATCTTGATGCTCTCATGAATCTCTTTCTTTAGTATTTTATTATGAGCATTGATAAGAGTTCAAGAAGGTTTTAGGTGCTCAAGTTTAAATGGACTTTAAATTAGAGTCCCAATTCAGTTAACTTTTAGCTCTCTGTTGTAATTTTTTATGAACACATACGTTTGAACTTGTTTGCAAAAGACGATGTCTATAAAAATCTTCTGGTGAAACCCATCTTAAGTGAAATATTTTTATGAAATTGTTTTCTATTTATGCAGGGAGATATTATTTTGCATAACATGACGATAAACTCGAGTTTTGAAATGACGATAACGAAAAAAGAGTTAAACAAGTAGATATGATCGTAAGTAAAAATGCATCAATCGTACGCAGCTTTGTTTGCCTACTTTTACAAACGGTAATATAAAATTATTTAATCCTAAACTTGTATTGCTAGATGTGATAAAAATCATCCATAACTCAAGATTTACTTTAAAATTTAAATAAAACTCGACAATTTTTTTTTTCGAGAGAAGTGAATGAAGTATGTTCTTCAAAATGGCATTTTCAAAACCGATACTTTTGTCTTTTTACTTAGTTTCTATGTATTATCGAGCATCAGATGAGCTGGGGTCTTGCCATCACAAGCATCAGATGAGCTGGGGTCTTGGGATCACAAGCATCAGATGAGCTGGGGTCTTGCCATCACAAGCATCAGATGAGCTGGGGTCTTGCCATCACAATGATCAGATGAACTGAGGTCTTCCCATCACAGGTATCAGATGAGCTGAGGTCTTGCTATCAATGGCATTTTTTCGTTAACTGCATCAACATAAGACATTTTGTGGTTTTAAAATTTGCCTTCCTATGTTGAACAAACTCAGAATTACTATATCGGGTGTGCCGAAAAAAACTGAACATACCTTTAATTAAAAATTTTGATTGTTTGGCACTCCTATCCTGCCTTGCCACATAGGACCTTAAAAATAACGTTTTGTTAATGTTGTGTACTGTAAAATGGTTTCCCAGTGAGATAAATGAGTGGAGGTGTCTGCACTTCTTTGTTCAGGAATCAAAGTGAGTGAGGTTGCAAATCTAGTCGAGGTGTCCCGTACAACCGTCTATGCGATCAGACGCGCTGGCAGTGGTTGAAAGAGTGTTGTGAATCGAGATAGCTTGTGAGATGCCATTCAAAGCAGTCCCTTGACATCTATGCGCCAACACGCCAGGAGGCTCGGGGTTGGAGCGGCCACAGTTCGATGAGCAGTCGCAAAGGTGGGAGGCAAGTCCCTTGTCATAGTTGAGAGGTCTCTACTCCCGCCAAATATCAGCGCCAAGCGTCTTGAACGTTATCAGAGGCTCATGAATGACTTCAAGTCTCCTCCACCTGGTCGGGTGATCATCTTCTCAGATGAGAAGACTTTTACAATCGACCCGGTGAGAAACATTGAGGTCCTCACATTGAAACCAAGGTCTGTCGCATTCACCACCCAAACATCACCGCCCTTAAAGCATCTGTTGACCGGGAGTAGATGACCATGAACACGGACTACGTTGTCAAGGCCTGCAAAACCTTCAAGCGTCGTCTTGAGGTCATCATCGCTTGCGGATAGTGGTTATATTGAATAAAATTGAAGATTTATCGGTACATTTATTGCCTGAAAATTTTACTCACTTTGGGCAAGGAGTTTATGAGGTACCTAATGCAGAATTTAGATTTAGGGTTCGTTCAGTGTTATGGGCCCACCCGGTATTAGGCGACAGTTTCGATACACATATTGTCAAACTGGCGGAAAACACGTGTTTTCTAAAACATAGATCCAGTAGCCAAAGATTGCAGTAGTTTAATTCACATCCACTCCAGTCGACAGATTTTCTGAGATTAGAATGTGTGTCAACTCATTCACTGCAATCAGTAGATTTTCTGAGTTTAGAATGTGTATTAATGCCATGGGAAAAATGAAGAGATGAAACGGACAGGTGTGTCAAAAGAGTTGGTGAAGATAGATGGTAAATCATATATATGGTTTGGTCAGATGGAGAGAATGAGCGACAGCTTCTGACTTATGAAGTCCTTTTGTAGATGTGAAGAGGTGTGCTTGTGATATCAAGTTTGTCGCACAGCTTTTGAGTTGTCGCTGAGATTCAATGAAAATGGGAGTTTTAGACAACTATGTACATGTTCCCAAGAAAATGGAATCGTATTTTCTGATTTCACCAGAGCACGTGGCATCTTTGTAGCATGTTAATAAAATACAGTTAGTTCGGACACGTCTTTTAACTTACATCTCAACAAAAAATTTGCCCGTTGTATCTTAGGAACCAGTGACAAATATGATTTATTTCGGTGCTGTGTGGTTGTATGAGCTTTTAAATCACACGTGGAACCTGGCTGTGCTCATACCTTCAGAATAGCTTTTCTTCTCCTTCTCCTCAGTTCTCAACGTCCCCACAACCTACTGTGTAACGTAACGACTGATACTCATATTATTTCATGGACTGAAGTAACTATAATCTTTTCATAACTATCTTGTGACACTTTTTCATGTCTTGTTGTCCAGCTTCGTCAAAAAGCGAGGAATAACATTTATAGTATATGACTCGTGTAGAAACCGAGAAAGGCGTAGACAAACATAATACCCAGAACTCTGCCCCAGCCCATGTATTTCTGAAGGAGAGGCTCAAAGGGAGCATTTCGACGATCTCCGACCACGCCTATCGGGTCGATACTACTGTTGGTCCCATGCCTGCCCCTCCCTACCTTTCATCTACCTCTCTTTACCAGTTTCTTTCCAACTATCTTTACATTTAGTTGTAATTGTTGTTATTCAATTATTTAGTTGAAATACTCATGACTTCAATTAGACTATACGTTTTGAAGTAAATCAATTTTTTTTTTCGAGTTAAAATCAGTATTCAGAGCCAACTCGGTTCTTCTCTTCGATTTTTTCTTAGGAAATTTATTAGTTATTCTTCCCTTTAAGTACCTTTACCTTTTTTAATTTTATCTAGCATTTTATATCTGAATGTATGCCTGATCACCTGTAAATCCCTTCACATACGTAAAAGTGTTTCCTAACAATTTTGCGCGTTTCAAAGGCTAAAAAGTATCGGATCAATATTCAAAATTATCTTTCTTTTTCCATATAGAATGATGAAGAAAACAAGCATCATGATTTTGGGTTTCCCAAGGGCAATTTCTTACACATGTAGGCCTAAATTGTTCTAATAAAATACCAAGTGTTTTTACTAAAACTCAATTAAAAAGATTTGTTCCTGTGGTAATTATTGATAATAGTTTATCCCTTGGATATAATATTTAATTTATCAATTTTTTAACCAGGGATGATAGTAAAACAGTTTTGCCATAACAGTTTTGCTAAACTAAACAGTTTTTTTTAAATCAGCCCTCAGAATTCACGTGTATGTTGTGGGAAGCTTTAAAACTATAGTAGGTTTTACGTCATGGAACCCTTACAAGAATTATTTAACCTTTTGCCATATGTTTTCAAGTGGATTCAAAACAGAATGGCTGCTAAGCTCAGGCTGCTACTAACTTCAGCGATGCGTTCAGATCTGTGCTTATAAGAACAGGTCCAAGTATAAATTCGAGATAAAGTTACACGTTTCCTTCATTCGCGATGTTGCATTTCTTTAACACGTAACTACTCCGTAAAAGAATGGCTCTCTTTTCTCACTAATTTATTTCAACGTTACATAATGAAATTGTAATTGGAAATCAATATTAGAAAAATATTTCTCGTAAACTTATTTCAACAAGGATTTAAATCTGTTCACAACCAAACAAGTGAATGCAGTCTTATGACATGGAGATGCAGCGAATCGGTTGCAGGAGTTTCCATATCGCAAAATGATCAATTAATTCCCTACCATACTGAGTAATTTTAATTGAGATCTTATCTACTGCACCAGAAGACTAAAAATAACACGTCAGCGAGTGTTTCAACAGGAAAATGACCCAAAAACAATATCAAGGTAATTGAAACATTCAACCAGGCACCAATGCGCATCCACATTGACGAAAACGGAGGTAATGAAGGCTGCTGAAGAGAGCTTTCTAGCTCAGAGTTCTCAGAAGTAATCTTTCGAAAATGTTGAGGATAAAAATTACAGTAAGGCAGTTTTAAAATTTAGTGGATTCCGATTGCAGATATGTTGATAAAAAGGAAAAAATCTTTCTTTTGGAAGTTATGAGAGTTCTTATGGGAGTATTTTTCGTCGTGTAATGTACGCTTTGGGAAGCGATGTTCATCAAGAAGAAAAATGTTATGAAATGTTAATATTTTATTGTAAAGCTACCAATAAAATCGTGAATGACAAATCAAAGTCATGCATTTTTAACCTTCATTTTTTTAAATAGGTAGATGTATTACATTAGAAATTCACGTTTCTTTATGAGCTGTAAAAATTTATAGCTGAAAATTTTGCACTAGTCTGATGCTCTTGATTGTGATGTATTTCATGAAATATCATTTTATTTAACACTATAAATATGTATGCATGACCCAATGCGACATTCAGGAAAATCAATATAATATTTCCTGTTTTTATACGTATGATTCCTAGTGATGCTCTTTGTAGGAAAAATTTAGATATTTTTTACCAAATACTGTTCATTCATTTGCACCGAGACATCGAGCATATTTTTTTCAAGATTACAGATTTTTTGAAATAACTTCACTAGTTTGGTCGCCATGCCATCAGATAGTAGTTCAAGTCTACATTATTACCAGTAGAAACTGAAAGAAATAGCTGCAATAAGTTCCTTTTATTTCATTTTTGTAAAATAAGTGTAATTCATGTTTTTTCCTTCGTTTACCAGGACCCAGAATGCTGGTTATATTCGTCGGGGTGAAATAAAGGGCTCGCTGAACCGATACTCCATTTTTCATTCAATTGGCCTCCTACGTCGTCTCAAAAACTGCAATCATGCGTCCTAGGCCAAAGCACAGCTCAGCAAACACCTTTTAAGCTGCCTAGTGTGCTTACCAGAGCCACTGTTTGCTCACTAGTTCACAGCTTGCTTTCCACCTCTCAAGTATGCTTGCGTTGGCCTAGAACCCGTATGCAAGTAAGAAACAAATTTTGAGAAAATTTTGCGAATGTATTATTTCCAATTCATATTTTGCGTGAACATTATTAGAATAAATTTAACTAGGAATCTTTAAGCAAATGTTGGTTAAACCCCAATTTGTCAGTGTCGGAGCTAATGTTTGTATAATAAGCTAATGTTTGCACTACTACAATCATTCTCAGCATTGTCATTTTATCTAAGTTCACAAACTCTTAGGTTGATAACGACCCACACTTGAACTGCATTTTCAGCACAGACTCTCACCTCCGAACAAATGTTCGCTTTGGGTTTTTAAGAAGGTTGGTTTATCAAAAACAAATTGCCGTGAAATCATACATTAAGTGAGAGGGTATAAATGTGAACAAGTTCAAAGTGTACATGTTACAACTGGGCAAGTTTTCCTCGAGTAGTAAAGTTACAACAAGTACAAAATTTCAAAGAGATTTAAAGAAATAGAAAAAGTACATACCGTAAAGTTTATCAAGTGAACACATAAACGTGCTTTAGAGTAAATAAGAAAAAGCCTCTGACAGTTGATTAGCTTAATTTGAATGTTTAACTTACGTCACCAGAAATCAGAGTCTTCATTTCATGCAGTCTGTATTCGCGGGCATTCAGGGTACACAAGTATTCAGTACATTTTACTGTTCTTCTAAGCAGTTTGCCCCATTTTTATCCTGCAAGCATTTCTAACAGTGGAATGCTTTCATTCTCGTCTTAAAATGCACCCAGCGTTGTTTGTTATATATTTGAAAAAGACTCGACAAAATTATTAAGAAATTGAAAAAAATCAGAAGCGATGATTAATTGGACCAGGAAAGCGTGACAAAAATATGATGATATAAATAAGAAATCGATTATCGAATTGGTAAATCAAAGAAATTAAATCCTATGTCTGAAAAGGAAAAATTAGAGGGATTTAATCATTTATTGAAATACAATCATATTGAATTTCTCTCAAATCTCATGGATGGTTACAATCAGTTGAGGTGTGTAAGCTAAAGACGAGTAAAAATGAGTGATAGTTTACGTAATATTTTGTCGAGTCAATAAACCAGTTGGTCGACACATGACTCGACGAAATTTTTTCTTAATTGTCATCCATCTTCATTCATCTTTTATTCAATTTTACTCAAATACTCAATGAAACACTTTGAATATTAGACTAAACAAAATCATCATAATATACTTTAGAAACGAGAGTGATCGGAATACAGCCGAGTGCATGATTTTTTTTTAATATCGGCTAGAATTACCGTTCGTGTTGGCTTGTCTATGTTTTATACCTGAAGCAAATAATACAATCTAACTCAATAAATAATGCGTTGTAAATCCCCATTGAGTTGAAGGCAAGTTAAATTAAGAATTAAATTTCGAACACATACAAAAAGAATTATTGCAAAGGTATGTATATTAGCGTATATTTTTTATCACCTGTGGACTTTAACTCTAGGAATCAACGCTAAATATGATATAATATTTTAATACTGACACTTTTGATATTCTAATCACGCGAAGTATTCAGTTATTTCACACACTAGAGAAAGAAAGAGAATCTAATATACCATATGTTGAATTTCGTCCAACATGTCCTGCAACCATAAGGGATGGTGCTTTCTGTGTCTAACCTATTTCTCCCGTAGCACTACACGACCTGTTGACACTGTGCAACAGATGACAGAAAGGTGACACTGCACAACAAATGACGGAAGGGTGACACTGTACAGCAGATGACGGAAGAGTAACGTTGTACAACAGATGACGGAAGGTTGTCAGCAAGGCAAAGTAAATTAAACTATCCACAGAAATTGAACCAGAAAAAGACATTTGAGCATCAATTTTAACCATAAATTTGTTTTCAAGAGATGATGAAATTATGATCAAATAGAATTCTCACAATGTCAATCCCGTACGTTCTCTCCCTTGAGAAAACGTTCATGCGTTTTTTTGAAAGTGTAGTTTTACACTGCACAAGTGGCCTCATATCATGTTGACCCATTCAAGCCCCTCTGTTCACGACTGAGGATTGAAAGCAATCGTTACGTATTTCGAATTAATAATTTACCTCACGATTATAAATTAAGAAACAACGTCAATGAATGGCAAAAAATTACGGACACTAGATTCGAGTTTCTTTTTAAAGGGGCGAATGCGCTATATGGAACATGGAAATACTCCAGCACAAACTGAATTGTTTGTATACTTCCTTAAAAAGCTACCACGGAACTTATGAAAATGTGCGCTGTATCGTCAGTGTCAGTTCTGTAACATAACTCAGGAAGTAAATGAATTAAATTTGTTGATGTGATTTCGAATTGTTGTTAGTTGAACCAGCAACTTATGCTTTAAACTTGAAATGAATATAGTGTTCGCTCAATTACAAGTGAAGTACGAGTAGTTGATAAATAGACTCAAGTTTTCATAGCTTCAGAGCCATTCAGATTTTCATTCAATCATATTTCTTATGACTCCAAACGTGACAAAAACTCTCAACCAAGAGACATGATTGCCTGAGAACTGTCTAGAATACATAATACTTTAAAATCTACTTCATATATTTCGCTTTAATATAAATGAGTAGCTAAAAAAGTACCTACGATTTATTTAACACTAGGCTACATTTGAAAAAAAATTAATGTTTGTGATTTCTAAGTTAATTCATGATGTATTTTTCCAAAAATGCCATTCATTTTGCCCGATCAGGTCAGATTTTCATGCTATGGGAATTAAGAAGCTATCAAAATTCTTAAATATGATGTTAAAATTTTATGCAACGTATATCATAAGATATTAACCGCAACAAATTGGACAAAATATGTCAATTACATAGATGCTATTACAGCGAGATAAGTATAAATTGTCGCAGAGAATTTCTTTGGTGTTTGGTGTCTGTGGTGTCCCGTTTCAAACACCAACAGTAACCGGCAAGCAAGTTGATATCCCAGCGACCCTGGTACCGTTCCTCCATTGTACACATATCTTGACGGAAGTGTTCTCCTTGTTCCTCACTCACGTCACCACAGTTTTTTGAATAGTAGCCTCAGTAGGAGTTGAGGAAATGCACCTTGATGGACAAGAACTTTGTAGCTCAGAAGTAGGGCGTCAAAAACTCGTTCCTGCTCTGGAATTCTGCGGTTGCCAAAAAAATTGGAGACCATGGACTTAATAGTCTTAAAGGCATGCCAGGCTTTCATCGCATTTACGTCCATGCTGCAATCAAACTTGGGATCCTTAATAAGCTCTCTAATCCGACGGTCATCAAAAATTCCTGCATTCAGCTTTGCGTCACTGACTTTTGGAATTTTTTTTTCAGAATATCAAAAGTCAGTCTTTTTTGCACAGTGCCTTCACAAAGTTTTGAACAGACCGAGCTTGATGTGCAGTGGGGAAGAAGAATGTTCAGATGTTTCATCATGGCATGGGCAACAACATTGTGAGAACCTGTAGTGAGTCCACTTCACTTCTTGCAGACCAGTCATGTTGCATATCTGTAGTGCTGCTCGAGTATCCCACAGACAGAGGAAGCATGGAAACTTGGTGTAACCATCTTTTAGGTCCAGTTCCCTAGACACAATCTGTAGAAAAAACAGATCAAAGTCATGTTGAGCTGAATGGCTTTATTATTAAAAAACAGTAACACCTCATAGTATGTATGCTGGCAGACATAATGATCTGTTACAAAAACTGTCAATAGAATATCAATGTTTGAAAGCAACTGTTTTTGGTGCATTAAATTCCCTTCAAATCGTGTACTACCAAATGAAAAAGGAATTTAATTAGGAAAAATAGGCACGAAAAAACACGGACATATACGCTTTTCCTTAACATCACAGCGGACTTTTAAATGGCGAGCATGTGGATATATTTAAAGGCATCGTAAGGGCATTAAAACTGACCAAAATATTTTCTACAAGGTTTGTCAATGCTTCGGAAATATTTTTAATGAACATGTGATGACTATTTACAGTGCAAAATGTTAATATTTCACCTGAATGTCAGCTTACAATGCAACATCACAAAATTCTGACCTGATTGAGCAAAATGGATAACATTTTCAAGATCAGCATGGAAAATACACTCAGAAAAGCTTAAAGATACACAAACCTCAAAAAATAAGTAGCGTAGTATAATTACTCAGGCGATTTCTAAATACAGTTCTCTCTATCATTTACACTAATCACTCTAAAATATCAGTATCTTAGGATTCTTTCGTCGTTGCAAACAATTCATTTGAACAAATGACAAATAACAGCATTTTGTCACCTATATCAATAAATAGCAGGGACATTTATTCTGTTGTAAAACACTAACATCTATTGTAATTTGTAGAAATTACTTTCATGAAGGTGCAAAATAACATATCGTAACATATGGGTTTCATTGTTTGAATTTATTCACAAATATCTTGCAATTTATATTAAGAAATTGTTTACGTTGTGGTTCAATTGAAAACTTCTTCTGTTAACTAGTATCTCATTGTATCACACCGAAAATTTCTATAGCTATGAAATTGTCGTGCTTGTGAATATTATTAGTAATATTAATAATTGTCATCGATATAAACATTATTCGTAGTGTTAATCATTGGAATACTTGGGAATATTATTCGTAGTGTTCATAATTGTCATATAGTAGATATTATTCGTAGTGTTCATAATTGTTTTAATTTTGTATATAATTCGTAGTGCTCATAATTGCTACGGTTGTGAATATGATTCGCAGTTCTTAATGGTCATAGTTGTGAACATAATTCGTGATAACATCATTCATAAATAATTAACAATTCTTTTATTGTACACTGATTTTCATACTGCTCACAGAGTTTTTAGCTGAAACTAACTTCTACTTCCAGTTGACTTACAAATGCTCCTGTCGATGATTTGACCATGGAGCCTGACAGAGTACTTTCGTGTCTGCACATCTGTTCCTGGCAGCACGCTGCCTGACTGTCGCTGGACTTTTCTTTCCGTGCCTACGTGACAAATGGGCGTAGTTTTGTACAATGTTTCGGATGTTGGAAGTGTTGTTTATTTTGCTGCTGTTCCATTGCTATTGTTGTTTTGAACATTTTTGTGATATATGAATATAATGTTAAATATAAATCAGTCTAAGAGCTTGAAGTAATGAGAGCCTCGTCGCCTCTTCACAAAAAAATGAAAATCGCTTTTCATTATATCACTTTTCTTAATTAGGTGATACTTGTCAAAAATAAAAATTTCTGATTGTTTTAATGAAATATTAAAGCTCTGAGCCACATTGTTCGAAAACTGAACAAATATTTTCTCTATAACCTAAACTCAAATGTCTTCAAAGTCTCGAACACATGTGTCAGCTCTAGTAAATTCGATAGTTCCTCCATTGGAGCCCAATACCATACCTTGTCTTAACAGTGTTGCTTGTTAACTTCAAACCATAGATTGGTATGGTTGAAAACTGTTATTACAGGTTTGTTGTTGCACGCAGTGTTGAGTCTCAAAAAATTATACTGATACAACTGAAAAGCGCCTGTTTCGAAAGCTTACTATAACACGACTTAACGACTAGAGGAAAATACTTGTGCAGATTGTAGGGGAAAAGGATCGAATGAATTAATGTTGGTGAGTTGAATGCTTTCATACATGTTCATAGGCTACTAAATAAGAATTCATTTGAATCAATTATATCTGATAGAATGTCCTATCAAACTTTTTCCAGGCTAGAGTATAATAATTTTTTTCCGCAAATGTCTATTTCGAACACTCGTTAGTAGCTACCGTAACTCATTGCTGAACGAAGAAGGAATTTTTATGAAATGTTTGGTGCTGCCTTTAATCATGACCATTTTCTGGAGACGCCTCTTCGAAGGTCCACGCTCATGCCCGTTTACAAAAAAAAAGTCGTCCATCACGAGCGTTTGCACAAAAAGAAGCACTTCCAGTAAAAATACATCGAGAGAGCCTCATAAATTACTTCAGGCTCTTACAGAAGATGTAGAATATTCGCAGGACTCGGAAATACAATAGCTTCGTCTCAAGAAAGGGTCATCTCATTGTTTACTTGGCCTTTTTGGACAAGTTGGGCAACCTTTTACTTATTGCCAGTGCAAAATTAGTCCAAAATTACTCGTAATGAAAGTGTTCCCAAATACATAGCATGAAGCATTCCAAAATATCATCGCTTCTGCATGATCAGCTAAACTAAATTTAAAAGGGAGTAAAACTGTTCCAAAAGATCATGTTTCAATGACTGATGCAGAAGTTGAAATAACAAGCTTTTAATATCAAATGCCAGCAAAATAGTAAAACCAGTTCATCGGGCAGAAAAGGTATGTAAACTTGTATGTCTTCTTACTATTGCAAAGGCGCTGGACAACATTTAACCAATTTATGCATGAAGAAGTGTCACAATACCCTCAAAAGCTAAGCTGAAAAATTTCACTTATTCTGCTAGTGCTTTAATCTTCACGACTAGTGTAATTCTATCCGAGGAACACATCCCAAGCGAGATACAATTATGATTGTTGTGACGTCGACGTACAATCACGCACACCACTAGAGTAAGAGAAAGAAACTGTGGAAGGAGTAAGATTTTAGAAAAATTATATAAATTTATGGTATTACATCAATCACAGACTGTCAGTGTTAATTGTTTCCCCTCATTTCCATGAGTAGAAAAGCAGTTATCTAAAACAGTTAATGCACCATGAGGCGAAACTATGACATCTATCATCTGGGTAGGCAATTTGAAATATTTTTTACTTCTGTAATCAATATTTTGAGCATCAGAACAGTTATGGAAACATAATTTTTTCAGTTTGTGGATTAAACTTTGCTGGATCTATAACAGTATTCCACCAGCACAGCATCCCTCATCATTTGTACAATAGTCTCTGTCTGATGCGCACCAGCTGCAATGATACATTAGCAATTCAACAGTCATCTTTACACTGCATGTTCCCTACCCAAATCCTTGTGTTTTTCAATTACTGGCAACAAGCCTCAAAAGGAGTAAGAGTGTTTCCCTAGTCAAATTTACAACGAGAAAAATACGAGACTGCTTCCATTAGCGACGGTGTAGAGTGATGGATTGGTAGCTGGTGATGGTGGCCCAATTGGGGTATAGAGCGGCTCCTTATTGCTCCCCATATTCATTACACCTATGAATAATTCAAGGCACGCAATGCAGATCTGGAGCTTAAAAATACTGACCTTATCATAAACTAAGAATTACAATACTTAGGATTGTAATTAGACGACAAAAAAGTGCATCGCAATTAAGCTTGTGTGTTGAATCAAATGAGATGTTTGAGAATCAAGTGTACGTGAAAAATCGGTGTAGTAAATAGCTCAACAACATCCTCAAGTACATTGAGGTAGAAATCGATTAATTCTAAGCGGAAAGAAATGCAAACCCTTTTTCTGATAAGCATTCGTATAATATGAATCACATACATGAAAATATTTCCTCGTTCAAAGGAGGGTGGCTGTTTCAACAAGGGGATACTTAAGGACATGACATGTTGACTATATTTTTGTTTTAAATTTTAGTTGCATATTTTTATTTTTTGTAGACATCCATGTTGGAGATGATAACACAAGAAAAGACAGTGATTTTCATTATATGTGCTGAACACAGTACTTAGAAAATGCTAACCTTCTACGTATATTTTGCAAGGTTGTTCGCACGCCTGGTTCGAGTTGGGATAAGGTTGGTGACAATGATTAATGCATCATTCAGAAAGAGGTTTTGAAGATGTACAGCATATTCACAACATTATCGACAGTGATCCAGAAAAATCAATAAGCTTCAAGCGCAAAACTTCATGCCCTAGCATTGCTTATCAAACCTGTGACGCATATTACATTAGTATCGAACACACTACATTGAGTAGTATCGAAGGAGGGATTAGCTTATGTTTCATAAAAAAAAGAAAGACGGAGCATTCAGTATGGTAACAGCGGCGAAAGACACTGGCAGAGATTTTGTCCAATGAAATATCATTTTTTAAAGATGGTAGAGAACATGAAACACGCCATTCCCATTCTGTCTGGGACCATAAACATAAATGTTATTCAATGATTTCGTTATTTAGACACATTTTTTAATGAATAAAAAATACTCGAAGACGTTGTGGGCAACCAGAAATTTCTGTATAACACCGACAAGAAGCATGGTGACGCAAGAATGGTCGTCACAGCACTTGTTGACGACTTCGCTAACAAGAACTTTCTTATGATGGGATGTGCACCCCTATCAAGGTAGATAGCGTACGGACCGGGAGACAACGCATTATTCATAGAGGCAGAGGGGGCGGCAACAAGTGATATATGCATGATCATCAAACACTCAAAGAGAGCCCGTAATATAGCAAAACTTCAGAGAATGTCAAATAAACTTACGATGGATATTTAAATGTGCCTTGGTATCATGTATAAAAATGAACTAACACTGAATATTATCCTACAATTCAATATTATGTTGGTCCTAGGGTTAGAACTAACGCAAGCATGGGTCCATCTGTCGGAAATATCCCTGACGTTAGATAATCAAATTGCCAAATATACTTTGATAATTTATTTGCGTTTCTTAACAAGGCACAAGCAAAACAGCTAGGACTTACTTATCTGTTTTCCAGCAGATAAACTGATGGTCAAACCCTCAAAATTTTTCGGTTTAATGAAATCAACGCTTGAGGAAGGACATTCCTGCTTTATTATTTTACCATTCCTTCGCGTCAGTTCGTATTGAAGAAAATTAGGCCTATCCCAAGGACTACTATAAACAGGACGTGCACAGCCGTATAGCTGACTACGCTAGCGGAGGCCAGTTCACTGAGCTGAGTGAGCTCAGTTAGTCATCAACTGTCACAGTGCGAGCTTTGTCGTAATCTGTCGCTCAGTTTGAATCGGATATTGTTGTTTATTTCGAGGCACATGACTGCATTTCTAAGGGGATACTGTTTGTTTACAACGTTTATTGCTAATTATATGTATTAAAAATGCCGAACAAGTGTGGGGTTGTGAACTGTCGGAGTAATTACAATAAGGAGAACAGGCGCCGAGTGTTTTGCCTGCCGAAAGAGCAGTCTGAGAGACACAAGTGGCTTGATGTTATTCCACCTCGCGAAAACTTTCTTGTTGATTCTGACAAGTTTTTCATTTGCGAGATACACTGGGGTGCTGACCCACCTTTCATCAAATTCCATGCTGATTCTATGCGACCTGAAATCCCTCCAGTATCTTCAATGTGCCTGCTTTATGTCTGCCATCTCCAAAACCTGCACCTCGCCCGGCGAATATTTTCTTCAGAAGGGTAAGATTACTTCATTCGATGCTTTCAAACCTGAACGAAACCTGCAGTAGCAGTATATGAACTTGATTATTTCAAGATCGAAAGAAAGGCTTGTGTGTTTGTTCATGATCGACAACTTCAGCGAGTGCAGCCTGTCTGTGATTGTCGAAAACAACCCCACTTTGTGTTCTCCACTGACGTTCAGTGCGTTCAAGAACGGCATTAGTACCACTGTTTAAGACACTTCATCCCAACAATGGTTATAGATCGTATACGCTGTCCGACAAAACTGTGCGCTTGGCAATGAACTTTGTATGACATCCCGTTTGATAAAACGATCCAAAATGTTGTCATCCTTCAAGCTCACACGTCAGCTTATGTCGACACCGAGAAGAAGAAGAAGTTGGTATTTTTGACACCTCAGTTGGAACTTTTATCGCAGAAGCAGTTTTCTATGAATGATTATTGTTTTGCTCTTCAATCATACCCAAAGTGTGATTATGAACAGCTCAGAGACTTTATGGTGCTGTCATGCAAACGCAAGCTGCAATACATCACTTCATCTATTGACAAGGACCAGGTGCTGAGGGAAACATTTGACAAAGTACAGACACTGCAACAGAAGAATGTGCTTCTCTTGTTAGATGAAGTACAGATTCGCCCAACTGTTTCATCTTCTGGTGGGTTGCTGAGTGGCTTGGCCAAGAAGAACCGAGACTAGAAGGCCACTTCTATTCTAATTACTAGGTGATTGGAGTGCCATAGCCAAGCATCCTCTTGACAACGAGCGTGTCTGGTTTCTCCTTTTTGACGCAGTACATCTGCTAAAGTGCATCCGCTACAACTGGATCAGTGAGAAGGGCCAGAAAATCAGTCTTGGCAATGAAACAACGGCATCATTTGCAGACTTCAAGGAGCTGTACGAGTCAAAGAAAGGCAGTATTCTAACGACTACTACACTCACTCAATTTGCCGTCAACCCCTCAGAGAAAGACTAGCAGAAGAATGCAGTCCTTCTTCAGACCTCTGTCAAGAAGGCTCGATTGGCTGACTAATCAATGCAGTTTGATAGGTTTTCGCTTCGATGTATGTTTGTTTGTTTATTTACGTCAATGTTTGTATGTTTATTTGTTTGCATTGGAAAAGTCTTAACTATAATTCATTTTGTAAAGTCTAAAACTGTAGCAAATCAGATTTCTATGAAGTGGCCACTAAGCTCATTCAATAATACATGTTAAGTCGGGCTAAAATTGATATTTCAAAGCATTACAATGCTTTAAACGATTTAAAATTCATTATAACAACTTATTATCCTTTTTATTGCTTTGAAGAAGTAATTTTTGATCAATTTGTCCAATATAAAATGTTATGTTACCAAGAATGCAATGGCCTCCGCTAGCGTAGCCGGTATACGGCCGTGCACGTCGTGTTTATAGTAATCCTTGGCCTACCCCCATGCTCGATGTAATAAGAAGCTAGTAATTCTCAAGAATCGCCCCGTTACTTGGCTTATAAAACAAATTTTTTCATCACAATAGAATCCCCATCAGCTTGTGTCGATTTAGCTAATATGATTACTTGTAATGAACATAGAATTCAATACGAAAACATACATACATTTCGGAATGCACATTTGCTATCGTCAGTAATCTTTTTCAAGGACAATCTTTTCGAAGTTATTCTGAAATTGACCTTGAACAAAATGCCAATGCAGTTTCGTCTAATAATCGATGCTATTTATTCTTCAACGTCCTGGAAATGTCTACGATTGATTATAGAGACTCAAGAAAAGCAGAGTGTCAAAAATAGATGATATAATTATCGTCGGCCCTTCGTGTTCTATTTGCAAGTAATTGTACCTTAGAATTTCCAAGTACTACGATCTACTTGCATCACATTAAGGGTCTTTTCGACTTATCAAATGGATCGAGGCCACCTTTACGTTGCTCCGGGGGTATTGCCAGCATTCAGTCCGATACCGCATTTTCACAGCGGATGTACTGACTCAAATATCTATATCGTATGATGTTCGTCATTTCACCTAAATGGCAATAAATGCGTGCACCGCAAATAAGTACAGTAAGTTCAGATCCAGATTGAGAAGCGCTTCACAACGATTCGAAAAGTTTTTATGAAGGAACCACAGTCAAGAAAGATGTTTCTAAACAACAATAGTTCAGAGCGAGAGATAATTCTAATATTCCAGTCACAGAGTGTGGATGTTTCCTTTGTTGGATAGGTTACTATTTCTTAAACACACACATACTAGTTCTTTAATGAGTGCAGCAAAGTCCCTTAATTTCCAAGTCTGACAAATATTTCAGGGAATTTTGTCATTGAAGAGAAGCGGTCGTTAGGCGAGCGGTGGTCTAATGAGCGTCTCTAGTGAGGTCTGAGACCCTCATTTGCATGGTCTGCAAGGAGTCTGCTTAGATTTGAGCCATACTTTCATGAGAATTGGCAAAGGACTTAAAGTTGAGGCATCTAAATGAAAAAAGAATGGGAGAGATGAAATTTTATGTATTTCTCTGAAATCCTTTTATAATTTATCCATCGGAGAACAATCGTAAGCACAACTGGGAAATAATTGAATAAAATAATCGATTGAAATAGTTTCAAAACATCTGATGCAGGTTCAATTTGGATAAATCTATTAAATTACTAAATATTATAATACCGTTAGAAATTCCACGGTCTAACAGTGATTAAATTAAGGATCTATGAAATAAAATACTTTTTTCAGTATTACATAGAAATTAATTAGGTATACATACATATTGAATAGAGTAACGGGAACAAAATTCAAAATAGTAATTTACTCAAGATTCTGAATTCAGTTCAATAATTTTTCTCCAGTAATATATTGGAAGGAAGAGGATGGACAGGCACAGATAGAGAGATAGAGAGACAGAGATGGAGATGCACTGTGTAGTATACGAGTATAAGAAAATATAACTAATATAAAATTCTTGGGTATTGATTATTGATTTATAATTTTCAACAAAAACCATGAAATGACAGCATTTCATGTCAACGAAAACGATTTATTATACCATAGCTTTCAATCTCGCTAAATGAGGAATAAGAAAGATGTATTGGAAGCATAACAGATTGTTGTACACCATTAAGCAATAACATAGTAATGCATAGCAAACCAAGAACACCTTAATTCTACATATAGTTTATCTACAAAACGTTGAAAACTCGAAGTCTCGAGAAAATGTTCGCAGAATTTCAGGTGTGATTACTCTAAGTCGTTTTCAAAACAAGTAAATGGAAATAATGAATTTGATTGAACCGTATTGTATTAAAAAAACGGTAGCATTGAAGAACATTAAATTATTATTGTGATTTTCAAGATTGCATTTGTAACATTACCGTGCATAACTTGGAAAATATTTAACCTTTGTTTGACCCTAGAAGTTAAAGTTATTTTCAAGGGTTGGAAATGCAGAATAAATGGCTATTCAGACATAACAATCCACTTTCCTTATTATCCTGATGATCTCATTTTCATGAAATACGAATCAATATTGAACTAACCGCTTTGTAATGGAAGAAGGGAGTTTCGTAAAAAAATATTCGAAGCTCCTAATTTGGCCAAACTGCTTGATATTCACTCTAAAAAGTTATCAAACTTTGATTTAAAATGAAATGTTTGAACCATGGATTTGGGGTATTTTTTTTTAAATACAGCTGTCAAATAGACGGAAGTAGAAATTAATATTGCTGATTTGTGAATATACTGTCTTTGATGTGTTAAAAGTCGAAAGAGGCTTATACGGTTTATAAGAGGAAGACGAGAAATGGCTTCACTTGAAGCCACATCTTAACTATCAAAACTCCCTCTACTCGAGCATTAACAATATTTTCTGTGCTACTCGATGGTACAGGGCATTGGAAAGGTTATGTCATGGGAAGTTATTGTGGACGCTTTAGTTCTGATGACTGTGTGGTTTAACGATGATGATTCAGTAGATTCGGAAAAATCCCTCAATCTTTTACAGAGAAATTGTGGCCAGCTTTCATGAACGAGGGTATTACGATGATCAGGATAGTCTTCCTGCTCACAGCTCCAACAAACGTCTCTCATTTTATCCAACAAGCTCTCCGACCGAGTAATCAGTGTAATCCATCCTGCTTTGGCCCGCTTATAGTCCGCTCGGGCACTGGTTTTCGAGAGAAATGGAATTCATGGCCCACCAATGCAAGTCATTGTAAATTGATGATTCAAAGAAACTTGTAAACAAAACTGCGAGGAAATTGAGCAAAGAAAAAAAATTGACGTATAGCTTCGAGTGTTCAAATCAATGCTCAGAAGAATAAATCCTTTTTAGAGGATAAAATTTTAATGTTGATGTACAATATAAGGAAAATTTCCCATTACGAATTAATTCATTTGATTCACAATTAAAAATGCTGTATGATTTTGATTCTATTGAGCGATTAGATTAGTAAAAATTTTGTAAATGAAAAGTCGTTTTAAAAATTTGACTAATTAATCAAAATTTCAAGAATAAAGTGAATGTCTATGATAACATTAACCCTTATACAGAGTTCTGTTCATTAACATTTTTCACCCTTTTGATCACAAATATCTTTACTGCTATAATTGCTACAACACCCTAATTTAATACATATTATACATAGGGCTAAATTTACTGAATTATATAATTCTGCAATATTTTCTCGATTCTAGGAGTAGTACCGTACATTTGCTGGAAAAAACTTAATATGTATTATTTCCAGGTAATACGATTATGTTACGCTCAAATTCTCTTCAAATGACAATGAGTAAAGTTTGATTGTACGGATACCATTCTTATACTGCAGTATAATGACCAAATGGAAACGCTTTTGCTTTCCATGAGTTACGAGAGGTAATTTCCCGCACCACAAAAATTCTTTTAAAGCTGCTTTATGATGATGATCACCTGCTGACGCTCGGCTGGCTTCCAGTGCCCTGGCTAGAGCTTAGTAGCCCTGCTAAGCCGAGCACCCCAGAGCACCTCCATTAATTCACCTAGCCTAAAAAAGAGAAGCATAACTCTCCGTCTCCATAATCAGTTAAGTGTGTCTGGATACTTGATATGACTTCGTTAGTGCTAAAGGTCGGACGGCGCAGATGCTGCTCCCAACGATTGGTGCTGCTGTTCCATGGGTCTACTGTTGCAGCTCTTGGCATCGCTTCTGATGATCTTGACTTGGCTGTTGAAGCGCTTGACTTTATTTTTACACATCTTGAGATAATAGTAGTAGCTCTTGAAAGTGCTGTTGCTGCTTTTGAACAGGTTGTTACTGCTCTTAGGCGGGTTGTTGCTGCTCATTGCAGATCTATTCTTTCTCCTGACAATTGCCGTACTACTGGAAAGCGTTCAGGCAGACGAGTTATATTAAAAAGTATTAGACTACTTGCAGGGTAATAGTGGACGAACCAGATGAAAAATTTGAAAGCAAGGAGTTGAAACGCTTTCACAAGGAGCTCTAGTATTTTTTCTGGAATTATAGAATAAGAATTTGTTTGTCAAAATCATGAGCTGTCGAAACATGATTAGAAATATTAGCTTGAATAAATCTATACAGCTTAAACTGAAGTTCTGACTATAGCGACGCCAAAAGCGTGGGTGGACCATGTAATAAACTTTGCTGTCTTGACCACCACATGCACTCTTTGTGAGATCTAACAGCTAATGTCATCCAACTAAAGCATTATACGAGCTCTAGATAGATCCCTTGGAAATTCTGCAGTTTAAAAGGAATAAAATCAAATATTTTTCGAGACATAATTGCGTCATAAGTTTGAGTAGATTTGACTAATCTGAAATTATTATGAAGATGAATGTATCAGGTTGGTGCGAAAGTAATGAACGAATTTTGAAACGAATGTTTCAAATGAGATTTTTAAATTGTTTGCCTCTTGTTTTAGTTTTAACAAATTTTTGCGACTAAGTGAACTATTTTCTTATAGATTATCGTTCTTTTATTGATATTTTTCATGTCAATTGACACCCATGATCGTTCTAAACAAGGTTCACATTAGGCATGTGTTACTTTTTGAGTTTAACAAAAGTATTAACGTAAGTGCATGAACAAGATCTATTCAGAATATTAATGGGGATAACTCAGTGAGTGGAACAATTTGTAGGAGCTGTTTTCTTCGTTTTCGAAATGGAGATTTCATTCTGGAAAAAGATTCAAAAGAGGGTTTCCCCCAAAAAACTTGATATTTAAATTTTGAAAAGACTTGTTTCCGGACAGCCTACCAGCACTTTTAGGGAGCTAGCAGGATAATTGAACGTAGTCCACAGAACTGTGCAACGGGAGTTGAAGCACATTGGAAAGATTTCAGTGGCTGGAAAATGAGCCCCTCATGAGCTGACTCCAGAGAACCACTTGCAGCATGTTGCTCGTTGTCAATCATTGCTTCTACGACACATTCAAGCATCATTTTTGAGTAGGTTGTTAATGATGATAAGAAATATATCCTATACCATAATGTCAGAGTGTCAGTAGTAGATCAGTCAAGGAGGTAAGCCTTTTCAAAAACTGAGAGCAGGACTTTATCCAAAGAAAATCATGTTCACTGTTTGCTGGGGCTGTGGAGGAATGATTCAGTATGAACTGACAATAACCAAACAATTTATTGTAATCTTAACTGCGATCAACTTCTTCGTTTAAAAGCAGTTTTGACGCAAAAGTGACTTTCCATACTAAACAGAAAGAGTGTCATCATTCATTATGCTATGCTCGCTCGTCCTTCCCCTGTTCGACTGTGCAAATTGTTTTTCGAAGAGTTGGAATAGGAAATGATCATTCATCCTCTATATTCTTGTGACCTTACTCCTACTGATTATTACTTATGTCAGGAGCTGCTGAACCATTCGAATAATCATGAGTTGAAATCAAAAGAAGATTTTGAAAAAGAGTTAAATTTATATTTTACTTCAGAGGTGCGGAATTTTACAAGCGTGGGATTTATAAGCTTGTTGAAAGATGGAATGATCTTCTAAAAAGCAAAAGAGGCTGTCATCGAATAAATAGTTTTGCAATCATGAACTTTTAGACTTTAAATCTAGACCTTGAAATCAGACATCTCTTTAAAACAAACCTGATATTAAAGTTCTAGGACAAATTATTGTGTTTTAAATGAATATTCTCATGCATATATACAGAAATTTTATTCTGTATCTTATCTACCGATGTCATATCCGTGTAGGAGAAGAAGGCTAATAACGGGAAAAAATGGCGTATTTTATAGTTTTCCGGTGCTTTTGGTATCAGTTCAATAATTTTTCTTCGGTAATACATTGGAATGAGAAGGGAAGGACACACACAGATAGAGAAAGACAGAAATGGAGATACACTGAGTATTATACAAGGACATTATACAATAAAGCATCTTAAAGTTTGTACCCATAACTTTTTGCAGGCACAAGATGTAAAATTTATTTAAATTGTAGAAAAACGTGGAATTTGCTCATAGTTTTTACCTGTAGGAGTATATCTACTGTAATTTGACTCTTTGAAAGAAATGACTAGACATACAGTAATTCTTTTTGGGAACCACTATTATATGTATGTTGATGTTAATGCACTCTTATGCTAGCTTAAATTAGGAATAACACAAAAGTTGAGAAATTTCTCACTCACAAAAAAAACCTAGAGGGATACTAAACACTGTCGAATATTGAAATATTTGTGAATGCCCATCTAAACTCCTTCGCTCAAAAAATCCTAGGTCTTCAATTTAGAACTTTACACAGCTAATGTGAGACCTACAAAAGGATACTTAGTTCGTAAGTAATAGAAATTTTTTCATCCCTGCAGTAACGTTTATACGCACGGCATCTTCGAAGGCAATAAATCAGGATTAGACTGGATCCTCGGCTGCAAGGCTGCTACAAGTTTGGGCACCCTATGGACAATTGTGAGGGCTTCGTTCTTGTGTTGATGGAAAGGCAAAGTTGGCCTGCGACTGTTGTACCTCGACAAATTGTAAGGAAATACTGACACTCCTGTTGGAGAGCTGGACCTTACTACGTTCTTTTCCAATCATGATGTAACAGACATAGTATAACAAACATAGTATCATAAACAGAGTCTAACAAACATAGTAAAATAAAACATGAGACATAAATGTGAAATTTACAACCCTTCTTAAATACATTCCCAGAGAAGAAGACTTGAAGTTCATAATCCTTCTCCAAGAAAATACAGGATATGAACCTGAAATCATATATGATCTGTAAAAATGGTTTGGACACCCTATGTGTTTTGGGAACTTTGCTCGTTCTCTCACTTCTGCAGGCCGACTTCTCTAACGAGTATGTCCTCAATATTCAGTAACGTAGTGAGTTTTTTGTAGTGAATTTTAAAAATTACGGAAAAAAGATAAAGAAATAACACCCTAAATGTTTTCTAGAACATTAACGCCAAAATGTCTTTCTGAATTGCACCAACTGTTTCTGACCAGGGAGCATTTTATTAGTTTTGTCAAATACTTGTGCCTCAAGTTAATTTCATTTTGTGGATTTTGTTGCTATGAGGAAAGACATGTGTCTCAGGAACATTTATTTTGTTAAATTTCATGTTCTCAGATTTTCCTAACACTCCTTTTAAAAAACACACAGAACTTTCGAAAAACGACAAAGTTATTTATGCAAATAGTCGTGCCCAGTCACGGTATCTTACCAGTTTAAATTCATTTGTCGTTTGTTATGATTTGATAAACACCCTGTATGACCCATTGACTGATTTATACTAATTAGTAGACTATGAGTGATAACACCCTGCATGACTCATGGACATATTTGTACTGATTCGTAGATTATGATTAATAAGCATTTAGAGGAGATGATTAAGTATCATGTGCTGACTGAAGTAGGCGGAAAAGCGCAAACTAAAACTGAATGATTGCAACGTAAAAGACTAATGCTGACTACCTAGCAGATTAAGTAGTAAGTTATTTCACTTGTTCCAATTAATGAAACGATGTTGAAAGATGAAGAAATAATTGAGCAAATAATTTCCAACATTCAGTTCAAAATCTGTTTTTAATTTCTGGTCTCTACCCACAGCAAAACAGCAGGTCTTATATGTATAGTCATTTAGGAGATTTAGATGATTTATAAGCAAAAACTACAGCTTATCTCAAGGTAGGAGGCTGCTAAACTCACTTCTCTACGAGACTGAAGGACATCACCCTCCTCGATGCAGGTCATTCTCATACCCATACTGCAGACCCTACCGCGCGACTTCAGCTTACTGACAAGTGCATAAAAGCAACCTGCTGCAGGAAACCTGCTGCAGGTAACTTGCTGCACTCAACTTGCTGCACGCAACTTGCTGCATGCAACCTGCTCTACGCAACCTGCTGCAGGTAACCTACTGCAGACAACCTGCTGCAGGTCTCGATCATTACGCGATAAACGGTGAGGAGAGATGTGGGCAGCACGCAACATTGCTGCAGCTGCATTCAAATCAATATTCCCGCCACTTTAGCGTTTCTTTCTACATATACTCATATTATTTTGAATGCTTGTCCTCAGATATGTTCCTGTACTTGTTGTGTCGAATTACTAAGTGATAAATTCAATTGCGTTTCATTGACGAGTTGATACTGTCAATCCTATAAAAAATGAGTTTGTTATAAAAAATTATCCAACAAAACAAACTTAATCTCATTTTTCATCGCTGGCAGAAATATGAGAGCACTAATATCTTGTTTAGTCTTTTCAGTCATTATTTATGTGGCGATACGTGTTAAATGGGTAGTTTATAATGACATGTCTAATTTATTTATTAGTGATTGATTTAATGCCTATAAAAAGGTAATAGTTCATCTGTGTGCTTTCAATTGCATGATGATTGATTGTTGATGAGTTCTTTTTTCTCTCATAATTTACATAATCTTGGTTCAATACATGGTTTTTCTGCATGCTGGCCTACCATCATATTTGAATTAATACTTGTAATTAACACAATTATTTAAATGCAGCAGTATACATACGTAATCACACACGAGGGACTCTAATCCTCTGAATACATGATATGTTAAAAGGTATTCCCAGTACTTCTTTTCAATGGCAAGATGAGGGTAATGATACACACGAAAAGATTTAATACATGTTATTCTAACGTCACAAGATGGGAAATGTGAGTCATCTACCACATTTTGGGATATAACCCACAGCATGATATCCTGTTAAACAGTACATCATTGATGGATTCACATGGACAATAAAAATATTAACTGGCCATTACACTGAAGATTTGTTGCTGATGATAGGCTTCGATGTTGACACTCACAATTACAATACATTAGCAATAACGCTGATTATTCCTCTTCCCTTTCCTTGCTACTTCGCAATCAATTCTTCCCTCATCATACACGGTTAAGTCCACGTGAAAAATCTGTTGTTATTTGTCGGTGTGGTGCTTACTTAATTCCCCCTTAATCACTTTTACACCTATTCCACTCATACCTCTAAACCAAGGACTACTATAAACAGGACGTGCACCGCCATATATCTGGCTACGCTAGCGGAGGCCATTGCATTCTTAGTAACATAACATTTTCGATTGTAAAAATTGATAAAAAATTACTTCTTTCAAGCAATATTAACGATAATGAGGTTTTAAAGTGAATTTGAAATCGTTTAAAGCACTGTAATGCTGTTAAATACCAACTTTAGCCGGACTTAACATGTATTATTGTATGAGCTTAGTGGCCACTTTATAAAAAGCCGAGTTGCTGCAGTTTTAGACTTTACAAAATGGAAATGGAATGGAAATAGAAATTAAACCATTTCCAATGCAAACAACCAAACATACAAGCATTAACGCAAATAAACAAACAGACATAGAAGCAAAAACCTACCAAACTGCAGCGATTAGTCAGCCAACCGGGCCTTCTTGACAGAGGTCTGAAGGACTGCATTATTCTGCTAGTCTTTTTCTGAGGGGTTGACAGCAAATTTGAGGGGTTGACAGCAAATTAAGTGAGTGTAATAGTCGTCAGAATACTGCCTTTCTTTGACTCGTACATTTCCTTGACGTCTGCAAATGATGCCGTGTTTCATTGTCAAAACTGATCTTCTGGCCCTTCTCTCTGATCCAGTTGTTGCGGATGCAGTTGTTTGGCAGATGTAGCTCCAGTTGTTAAGCAGATGTACTGTGTCAAAAAGGAGAAACCAGACACGCTTGTTGTCAAGAGGATGATTGGCTGTGGCACAGCAATTACCTAGTGATTAGAATAGAAGTGGCCTTGCAGTCTCGGTTGTTCTCGGCCATGCCACTCAGCAACCCACCAGAAAATGAAACAGTTGGGCGAATCTGTACTTCATCTACCAAGAGAAACACATTCTTCTGTTGCAGTGTCTGGACTTTGTCAAATGTTTCCCTCAGCACCTGCCCTTGTCAATAGATGAAGTGATGTACTGCAGCTTGCGTTTGCATGGCAGCACCAAAAAGTCTCTGAGCTGTTCATAATTACACTTTGGGTATGATTGAAGAGCAAAACTATAATCATTCATGGAAAACTGCTTTTGTGATAAGAGTTCCAACTGACGTGTCAAAAATACGAACTTCTTGTCCTTCTCGATGTCGACATAGCCTGACGTGTGCACATGAGTATGTACACATGCATATGTGTATTTGTGTGTATGTATATGCATGTGATATATGCATGCACGTATGTATGTGTGCGTATGCGTGTATGTATGTAAGTATGCATGTGTATGTATA